>PVKC010035721.1:0-13393 GCA_004027635.1 Crocidura indochinensis | reverse complement strand
CCAGGGTTAACTAAGTGCAAGGCAAGTGCCCTCCAAACTCTATCAGTCCAGGTTCTCAAATATCTAGTTTTATATAGATTCTGTCTTTTTCAATTAATTCCCATCATCATTTTATCTGCAAGATTCTCTAGAGATGTATCTTCCAGTTTTAACTAGGAAAAGAGTTGCATGAATGTGAACCTTTAGGAAGTTTCTTGAAGAAAATGACATTTTTCTTAAAATATTGCTTTAAAATGTTAAATTTATAAAAAGATTTTAAGGCAACTTGCATTATATATGATAAATCCCAGCGAGATTTGAAACACCACAGAAATGCTCCCCTGAGCACAGAATTAGTAGTAAATATCCAGAACTCCAAAACCAAAGCAAGAACAAATTATACTTGGCTATTATAAAAGGAAAAGAAAAAATACCAGATGGTGTGAGTTATAAAGAAACAAATCAAGAAGCAAGTTATAAAGAACAAACCAATGATAGCATAGTGAATAGGACATTGACACTCCAAAATAACAAATAAAGTCAGAGACAACAATATATCTGAGTTCTAGCGCAGAACTGAAGTAATTGAAGAGTGGGAAAAATTAGGTCAAAGGTTTGGAAGAATCTTCAGAAATATGGTAGCCAAATAGGTATCAAGCAGTTGGGGCATATATTTTTGAGGAGGTCTGAAATTATACTCCTATAACATATATAGTCTTGCAAACAAAGTTTTCTAAATAACAAAGAAAAGAGTTAAGTTAAATTTAGAACGTTTTTGATTACTTTCTCATATTACATGAAATAACTGGGAACTCAAACAAAAGAATGTAAATTAATTGTAATATTCTAAATGTGCAGCAAGTTTTACTATCTCAATGTAAACACCATAAAACCTATCTAAACTGGCAGACGACATTACTTCTATTAAACGGTTTCAATTGCATAAGATTATCATTTCTCTATTCTACTTTGTAAGTGCTTTTTAATTATTTGTGAATCATAGTTTAAAAAACACTCTAGGAGTCGAGCAGTGGGGCAAGCAGTAAAGCATCTGCCTTGAGCTTGCTAGCCTGGGACAGACCGTAGTTCCATCCCACAGCATCCCATATGGTCCGCCAAGCCAGGAGAGATATCTGAGTGCATAGCCAGGAGTAACCCCTGTGCCCCCTCCCCACAGAAAAAAAAACCCACTCTAACCAAAATGAATTTATTTAATATGATATTTCAATAATTCAGTGAAAATATTCTGAATTTTGATTTTAAATATTTTGGTAGTTTTGCTTTTAAAGTATACTCAATAGCATCGTAGGTTTTTAATTAGTGCACGTAATTAAATGAAACTATAAAAGAACATGGATTTTCAGATACAAAACCTTTTAGGAAACTACTTGATTAACTTTTAGAAGACTCAAACTTCTGAAAGTTAGGGCAATCAAATACAGAAAGAAAGGGCTCTGAATTGGGGGTAAAATATTTTATGTACTGTCTGTACATCTGAGATACCTAAGCTGCTGAGATAAGATTCCAACTGCTAATTTTCACATTCATACTAAACGTTCACTTGAATGCCTCCATTTAAAATAATATATCAAATTAGAAGGCAGCTTGATTTTAGTTTATAAGTGATAAAAATGAAGTGCTATATTTCTGGTAAAATATCATTGTGAGAACAAGTAAATTAATTTTCCGAACAGTTTTTGTTGATACTATTTTCATAGAGATATATTCCAGACTTTGAATCTAACCTAAATGGCTACAGATTTTGTGTATAATGAATAAAATGCAAAAGAAAGAAATGCATAACTGTTAATCAACTCAAGCATCCACCTGTTTCAATAGAATACTTATCTCAGAGACTTGAACTATTGGTGTAAGAAGCTTAACTTTGGATAGCAATATTTTGAAGAATTCAAGCAATGGAAGCACGTGTAAAAAAGCATTTAAGTTGAGATTGAAAATATTATTCTCAGGGCCAGCATAAGGTATCCCTTTGATAATGTTAGTCTCTATAAATAAACATATTTGCAATCTACAGATTATTGAAATCTCTGAGATATTGAAAGGTATATAATGCACAGCACTTAAAAATGGACACATTTCCAAGTTAAAAACCTACAGGTCAAATAAATGACTATTTTAAGGAAAGTAGAGTGAGAATATTTTCTCTGTAGAAGGTTGAGCAAAAAAAACTCATAAATTTCATTTTTTGATAATTATTTATTTGAGCATATGGATATAAAATAGTTCGTGGTTGTTTCATTTATAGACTGTGTAATACCTTTCACCAGTGCACATTTTCTACCATCAATGTCCTGTTTTCACTCCTAACTCCATCCTGCCTGCTTCTGGGGCAGGCATTTTACTTCTCTCTCTCTTTTCCTCTTTTATACTGTGGTTTGCATTATTGTTAATAGAGGTACCAAGCATATCAATTCATTCCCTTTCATCACTCAGATCTTGTCCAAAGTGATCAAATATAACAGTCATAGTCATAGTAGACCCTTATCTACTCTTCTTCCACTCTAAACTATTTATGTCAAGCTTTCTACCATGGACTGGTCCTCCTAATCCTCATCTCTATTGTCTCTGAATCACTATACTGATTTTTATTTTTATATCAAACAAATGAGTTAGCTTATTCTATGACTATCTCTCTCCCCCTGACTTATTTCACTAAGCAAAATAATCTCCATATATATAGGTATAATAAATTTCATGATTTTGGAACAAATACTGTAAGACAATTTTCCCTCATTGCACTGAAATATGAGGCCACAGAAAAACAGTAGCTTTTCTAAGGTTAAGTAGCTATTTAGTAACTCATTCAGGACTATAACTGATGCCAAAAAATTGAGAGGCAGCATAATATTGATTAATAACTTCTGAAGTGCCAGGTTTTAGGTTAGAGATGAGGGTTATGTAAACTAGTAAAATATTCTCATTAGTTATGAGTACTGAAAGCTTGATAAAGGAAATATGCCTTGCAATTAACATAAGTGATAAAGTTGAATCTGAACTAAATTATTAGGGATTAGAGAGGAAGAAAAAGAAAACTTTCAGTCTAATGGGAAATCTGGTGTTTTCAGTTTTTTAATAAAGATTATTATTTAATAAAGTTTATTGGCTATATGCCTGGAGGGAAAATGGGTTAAGAATTTAAAAATATTTTACATAGTTGATGGTAAATAGTTTATATGCTATAATAAACATTCATATGTTTTATATAACATCTGTTACCACAGTTCAAAACTCTACCGGGGCCAGATGGGTGGCGAGGGTTGTACTTTCCCAGTGCTAGCCTAGGACGGAATGCAGTTCGATTCCCCAGCGTCTCATATGGTCCCCAAGCCATGAGTGAGATTTCTGAGCACATAGCTCAGAGTAACCCCTGAGCGTCACCAGGTGTGACCCAAAAAAACAAAACAAAACAAACTAAAAAATCTCTCTACCATTGTTCATTGGAGCCTTCCTTCCAATTTATCTCTGCTTATGTAACCTCAGTTTAAGATTTATAATATTAGTATAAAATTTGTTTCAGGGGCCTGAGTGATGCACAGCGGTTAGGGCGTTTGCCTTGCAAGCTGCTAACCCAGTACAGACCTGAGTTCGATCGCTGGCATCCCAACGGTCCGGTCCCCCAAGCCAGAGTGTTTTCTGAGTGCATAGCCAGGAAGGAGTAATCCTGAGCGTCACTGGGTTTCTGCCCCCACCCCCCCAAAGAAGAAAAATTTTTGTTTCAATGTAACTTGATTTTTCTGTTGTTCTATTTTGCATCTATCATCTTTTAATGATGTCATCCATTATTTTTCTTTATTTTTTCTGTTATTTCTTTTAGCCTGAGATTTTCTAGTTATATTCATATTAGTAAAAAGAGAGATGTATCCATTAGTGGTATTCCACATCTTGGTTATTGCAAATTATAATGCAATGAACATTAAAATACATAAAATTATTGGTATTTCATTGTTGAGTGCTTTCTTAGCTACCTAGTAGGAATTTTTATTTAAATGTATTCCAGTCTAAAATGAGTATAAAAGAGAGCAAAAATAGTGACCAGTCCAAGTGATGAGAGAAGAAAAGAAAATTCAATATAACTGAGTTATATTCAGAAAACTTCAGAAAACTGTGAGTAGGAATCTGAGACCAATATCTAAGTGATATTTTTTTCCTCAATAGATAGATGAATGCCAGTACACAGAGATACACATAGAAACATACTTATAAACTATTTAGAAGAATTGTCTTCCAATCTGACCAATATTCAGGTGCACAAATTTTGAGGCTGATACTTCCTTTCTCCAAGAAGCCTGGTAGATTAACCACATCTACAAACATTGTTCACAACGGGCCAGTTCCATAGACTTACTGTTTTCTCAAACTAGATATAAATCGAACCCTGAAGAATCTTTGGAACACTGGCCATGCACCAGAGAACTGGCAAACTTGGGAGGAGAGGGCAGGACAAATCCCAGCCCTGTCGAAGTCACAACTGCTATACCCATCATCCAGAACTCATTTTGCCCATGGCCCTGCTTACTACCCTTCTAAAATTCCCTTCACAACATCTATCTGACCAAATTTCAGGTATACTGGGTATACTGGGTTATCTGGGCTATTTACACTAAGCCATTCTCCTCCTGCATTCTTCTTTTTCCTGGAAGCCTGAAAACTAAAAAAAATGCACCCCAAAATCCACAGTATCAATTATTATTATAGCTTTGATTTGCTGTACAACTTTGCTAGCTTGATGCTTTCATCCATATAGGAAAACACCAATTTGACAGAATGGACAGCTAACAAAAGCTTACTAAAACTTCAGTCATTGTAGCAATGACTTCATTTGATAGAATAATTTTCAAAATGTGCTCAGTACTCTACTTTTTTGGGTTTTATTTAAACTTTCTTCTCTTCCTTATTCTTTTTTACTGTTTAATTTTATTTTTTAAATAACTTTTCTCTTACTTATCTAGAAACGGATTATAATGGTCAACTATTTCAACTATGTGATGCATTTTCTTTAAACAAAGTAAAAAATGAAATAAAATGAAAGGTGTGTCTTAATTCCAGCTGAAAAATATGGAAGGGAGAAAGATTGTTGGGAAATTCTGGGTTTCAATAATGATGACACCTACCCCAATAATTTTATAGGTAAATCTATGTACTATGTATGGTCTATCTTTTTATAGTTAAACTATAATTGTGGAATGGAAAAATACAAACTTGCATTTTGAAGATACTATTGTAGTAAATATATTATTCACAATACTTGTAAAAGTATTCTTTTTTGTCATATGGTCAGTGAAATATTTTTCTATTATAAAAACTTGAACAATATTCTAATTGCATTTAATTAAAATCCCTAGCTTTTTACCAGGAATATAATACAGGGAGCTTAATGGAAGAATAACACTATGTTCGATAGTGAGTGGCTTTACTTGTTCACGCGGCTAATGTTCTGAAGTCCGATTATAGGGAAAATTATTTTTCTTTATACCTAAAAGTTTATGCATAAATGAATATGTGTGCAGGTCTGAGAATAGCCTGGCTTCCCCACCATATGATCACAATGTTAAAGCCCAGTTGAATGACTTGGATATTTTAATGCATAACTTTACAATATATGCAGCTGGAGAATGCTATAGCAATATTTTTAAATGTGTCACAAATTCACATGGTTTTTATTTCTTTCAGATTCATTATATGTTTTAGGTGCAACTCTTCACCTATGTACCTAATTTACCCACCTCCTTACACCAGTGTCTCTAGTATGAACTTAAGGGCTATTTTCATAATACTATACAGATGTTAATATTACCTTGAAATATAAGGATAAAATTATCTTTCACTCATAAAAGTTTATAGTCAGGCAGATATTATGGTATATCAATCATAATTACAATCTACTGTAAGAATTCAATTTCTTTTTTTAATATAAATATTTAAGCACCATGATTACAAGTATGTTTGTAGTTGGGTTTCAGTTATAAACAGAATATCCCTCCCTCAACAGTGCAATATGTCTTCCATTGCGAAAAGTAATTTGAGGAAAAGGAAATTGTTTCTGCTCCAAATTGCGACAAGTTCAAAGGCACAGCAATAAGCACATCCAATGGGTTCACTTCATTAATAAATAATTTCTCAGTAGTCTTAGCCTAAAGAATGTCTGTGTGTAACTCTGCTTACACTGTGAAAAGATTAAGGGTTTCAACTTCATTACTATAATATGTTTGAATGACTTATCTATGTTTTTAAAAAATTATCCCATAGTTATTAAATAACATTTTTGTAATAAAAAGGGTAATTTTTACTTCTACCCATTTGGATATGTAGACACAACAGTTATCACATATAGACATGGTACATTCTACTGACAAAGGACCAATATTTGAAATCTATTACATGATACTTGTTATATAGCTTTGTTAGGTCTGATATTATTTTGGTGTGTCATTTTTAATCATTCCATAAAGACAGCCAAATTTTACGGGAAAGAAATACTGTTTTTTTATTATTTTTAGTTATACCTACTGAAGCTCTGGGTTACTCCTGGCCCTGCACTAAGGAATTACCTGGTAGTACTCTACAGACTACATGGGATGCCAGTAATTTAACCCATGTTGACCACGTGCAAGTTATGTGGATTATCTATTGTATTTCACAGACACCAAAATGATGTTTTGAAAGAATAGAAATCATTCTCTTCTCCTGTCATATAATACATATGTATATGTGTGTATGTATCTGTATGTGTTTCTACAGACATAGAAAAGAAAGAGATAAATTGTTCGAGCAGGTAACAAAATCTACATTAGACAAACTGATTTTAAATCCCAAAAGTTCAAACCTAAGACTTTAAGACAATTAAGAAATACCTCTAGGTACCAGAGCGGTGGTGCAAACAGTACTAGGCATCTGCCTTGCAAGTGCAAGCTCAGACAGACAGCAGTTCCATGTCCCAGAGTCCCATACGATCCCCCAAGCCAGGAGAGATTTCTGCATACATAGCCAAGAGTAACCATAAGCATCACCAGGTGTAGCCGAAAAAGAAAAAAATAATAAAAGAAATACCTCCATAATCTCTCTAATTCTTTCTGGAAAATACCTTCAACATTCTTTTGTGTTTTGTTTTGATTGGTAATCTTCTTTAAGTCCCTCACCTTTTTTCTTTTTACATTAATCTCAGACAATTTATTTGACACAAAAATAGAGAAGGCAAATGTACTGATTAGAAATTCACATGTTCATTTTAGCTTCTCAATTTCCTAAATTGAAATCACTCAAGTTCTCTGTTTTTCATTTATTTCTGATCTTTGACAGCAATCATAATGCATGCTTTACAATATAGTGAATATAAGAATCAAATGAGTAATTTATACTAAAATATCTTAAACAGCATTTATATCTAAGATGTTAGTCATAGATGAAATTATTCAATTTAGTACATTTTGGGGGGAAGAGCCTATTAAGTCATTCTCAGGGGAATTGAGACCACTCCCAGACATTTCTATCAATGCTAATGGATAATTCAATAATAGGGCTGACTGGTCCTGAGAGAGGGCAGTATTCTCGATGTCCAGGGCCACACTGAACCCCATGGGAAGAGCAGAGCTATATATTGCTACGTTAATCCTTTCCTAGATTTTCCTCTTTCATTAATTTTTTTCTGTCTCCATTCTTCTTCTTTAATAATAGAATCCATTTTGTTTCTCAAAATTATATAACATATAGTGTCCATAGTTACCTACTGACACTAGACATCACACACTTAGGGTTTCATTCTAAAACTATGTGTCTCCAGACTATGAATCTTTCTTTTTGAGTTTTACTGGCCTTGAAGTCCTTTGGTGTCTTTTATCTACAGTGCACACACTTTAAATTACACTCAACTAAATTAAATTGGATAATAAAACTCCATTGGGCTTTCTGTTGCTGGGGACGTACAAATTGACTGATAAAGCATGATAAATGCCTCTTCCACTTTTCCAGCATATTCTGAACAGAAAACTAAATTTTATATGGAGGAAGAAGGAGTCTGAATTTTTTCTGAATAAGTTTAACAATCTAGTAAAGTAAAAGCATCATTGCGCTCTTCTGAGAATTCCTGTTTTATGACGTGATTATTTTCAAATCTTCTCCACCTTTTGATCCTGGAGAAACAGAGCATGAGGCGAATATACACAAACCCACTGGCTTCTCCTAGAAAAGAAAGAAAAGACATACTGTGTTTCCTGCATCAGGGGTACATCTGATCCTTCTTTATGCCCCACATCTTTGTCCTTTTACTATGTTAAAGTCTCAGATATATTTGCAAACATCCTGCAACCTCCAAAAATAATCTAAATTATGTCAAAGGAAAGGTTGGAGCAGTCACATTTATATATCTTGGTCTTGGCCCTATAATTGCAAAGGCTCATGAAGACACTGGCTTTAACTCTATCAGTGGAATCAGCAGAAAACAACTGCTTTCTATTCTGAAGCAGGCATAATGACTGATTGGAGTAGGTATAAAAATCACTTTCTGCTTTATGATGTGTGGATTAATGAAAGTATTAAACCATTCTAATGATAGATAAGGAAATTATTTCCACTCTAGCTGAAAGAAATAAAATTGCTCCGTTTTAAATTAAAGAGATCTAAAACATTGCAAGCTCATCAAAAGTGCATGGGCAACAAAGAGGTACAAGTTTATAACCCATTCTGGAGCACCTTAATTTCTCTACATCTATCAATTTTCTGCTTCATTTATGTTGGTGTGTCTCTCAAAAGCTTCTACTATAGCTAATTTTTGCATAAAAGGACAATGAATATGGGTCAAATTAATAGCTTTTCTTTAAATAGGGAACACTTGCCAAGCTGCACTGTTAATTTTATTTCATTGAGGCTTTAACCTTTGTAGTAGTTGTACCATGAGTTTTAGTAGCATGGTTTACTACTTAAAGATTTAATTTTTACTTGAAAAATATTCAAATGATGTCATTCCTGAGAAACCCACACACATGGTTTACCAGTAGAGCCCTCTACATTGGCAATATTTGATTGAGTTTTATTCACAGATTTGGCATATATTTGAGAAAACAGGAATATAGAAAGCAATTTCAGAAAATATATACAGATGCGCTCATATGAAGTCTCCTTTCTGACCTTCCTTAGAATTTGGGAATTGTGCTATCTACTGAGGCATAAATTTTGACCAGTTATCTAGTTTAATTAACACTTTAATTTGATTAAAATATTATAGCATGAAACAGCATAGGATTTCTGAGAATTTCACTGGAACTCATGGATGTACAGTATGGAATTTTCATAAAATAATTATGATGAGGCTAATGAACAAGATGATCATGTAAATATCTGGGAAAGAAATTATGGAAATAAATTTAAAGAATTCCTCAAATGGAACCCTATAACCATTAACAATGACCAAGCAACTACTTGCCTTTTCCCTGATTTCGCATCATTCTCCTTGTCACTTGTACCTGTCTTAAGATATTACATTCACAAATAAACTTACTTTTCAGAAGCTATTTTCCCATGCTCCTTTTCAAAAATGTCAATTAAAATCACTTGTGCTTTTGCATGCTCTTCAACCACACTATTAAATCATGGTTATCTTCTGCATTTGCACCTAAGAATGGTCTCAAATAGACTTTAAGCAAAAGGCCACAGTTAAGTGTGCAACCTATTTTATCAAATAGTTGAAATATATTAAATTTATTTTAGTATTTATTTACCTTATTTTCTATATGTCTCATAATATTACTAGAGAGAAATCAGTCATCATGAGTTTATCCCTTCCTTTTAGAATCAGTTGGTTTCTATAAGCGAAGAACTAAGATCATATGGTTTTTACTGTTTTTTGTTGTTGCTGATGTTGATATAGTGATTATATTGATTGATTTGCATATGTTAAACTATCCTTACATCTCAGGAATGAAACTTACTTGGTCATGGTGTATGACATTCTTGATGATTTGTTGGATCCTATTTGCTAGGATATTTTGTTGAGGATCTTTCATCTGGATTCATTAGGGATATTGGTCTGTAGTTTTGTTTTTTTGCAGCGTCTCTGCTTTGGTATCAGGGTGATGTTAGCTTTCTAAAAACTATTTGGGAGTGTTTGGTGTTTGGGAGGTTTGGGAGTGTATGATGAAATCATGAAATCTGCCTATACATTGTTGGACTTGGAAACTTTTATGCTGAGTAAAATAGGTCAGAAGGAGAGAGATAGACACAAAAATGTCTCACTCATTTGGGGGATTTAAGAAAATTAAGTAAAAAGAAACATTGGGCTGAAAAAAGGACATCGGTATGGCATTTGCCTTATATGCAACCAACCTGGATGAACTTGAGTTTAATCCCCAGCAATCCCAAGCCTGCCAGGAGTGATTGCTGATCACAGAACCAAGAGTAATCCCTGAGCACTGTCTGCTATGTCCCCCAAAACAAAAAATAATTAAAATTAAAGACAGTATGTTAATAATAGCAGGAGATAGTAGGGATAAGGGCCGATGGTTCAGATCACAATTTGAAGCTTACCACAAAGAGTAGTGAGTACAGTTAGAAAAATAACTACACTAATAACTGTTATTACAATATTAGTGAATGAGAACAATTAAATGCCTGTCTAGAAAACAGGCAGGGAGTGGAGCAGGAGGCAGGTGGGGGTATTGGTGGTGGGAAGGTTGCACTGGTAAAGGGGGGGGTGTACATTTTATGACTGAAAACCAACTACGAAAAGTCTGTAACCAAGTTGTTTAAATAGATATAGTATTTGAAAATTAAAAAAGAAGATATGTAGCTTTTTTTGTCATGAACACAAAGGGACTAGTACAACTGAACAGCACATAGGGAGCTTGCATTGTACATGTCAGACATGGGTTCTTACCCCTGCATCCTATATTGTTCCCTGAGCCCTGCAGAAATGATTCTGTGTGTAAAGTTGAAGTAATCACGGATGTTACACAAGATATGCTCCCCAAACACAAACAAACAACAACAGCAAAAAGAACATAAACAAAAGTACTATTTCTTTATACTGTATGTAGATGAATAGTTAAAATGCAAAGAATTTTACATTTTTCCTACACATTAGTTATTGGTACATACTAAACTCTACTATTTTTTTTAGCAACATATTGAACAGAATTGTAAGCTGATGGCTCTTTTATAAGGTACTTTCTTCTTTATAAAATATTTTCTTCTTGCCACACTGAAGTGTTGCAGAGCAGTAAGGCATATGACTTGCTGGCGCTAGTCTAGGATGTATCTGGTTTGATCTCCTGGAGTACCATATGGTCCCCCAAGCCAAGAGCGATTTCTGAATGCATAGCCAGGAGTAACCCCTGAAGATCACTGGGTGTGGCCCCAAAACAAAAATAAATAAATAAATATTCTTTCTTCTTACACCATAATTATTCTGCTGACTCTGAGTTGGTTACATGTAGATACACATACAGGTTCTTTTTGTGTTGTTTCTGTTTTTTTGATTTGCTTTTGGATCACACCCAGTGATGCTCAGGAGTTACTCCTGGCTATGAACTCAGAAATAGCTCCTGACTTTAGGGGACCATATGGGATGTCGGAGGATCGAACCCAGATTCATTATGGGTCGGCCACATGCAAGGCAAATGCCCTACCACTGTGCTATTGCTCCAGCCCCATACATACTGTTATTTTGACTCATGTCTATAGTCTTTGGTGGGTTTTTTTTTTGTTTGTTTGTTTGGTTTAGTTTGGTTTTTGGTTTTTGAGCCATACTCGGTGATGCTCAGTGGTTACTCATGGCTATGTACTCAGAAATCATTCCAGGCTTGGGGGACCATATGAGACGCTGGGGGATCAAATTGCAATCAGTCCTAGGTCAGAAGCTTGCAAGTCAAACGCCCTACTGCTGTGCCACCACATGTCTATGTTTTTTATAAATTGAATTTATTGAACACCATAGTGGGATGCATGTCATCAGCAGAGTACAACATAGGCTTTATCTTTCTCTCAGTTGTACAATTCTTCTGTCTGTCCCTCATGATAATTCAGAAGATCCAAGATAGGGTTAAGTCTTAGTCATTATTAACACAAAGACTTCTTGAATTAACTCCTTCACTAAATGTTTTCACTTATGGAAATCTGATCTCTAGTTTTTCAAGATCATTTGAAAAAGGAAGTAAATAAACTAAATACAAACTTTACCTCTATTTAATAAGAAGTAGAATTTTAGAATATTTGAATGAAAAGAGCCCTGTTAAACAGGCATACAGGATATAATTCCAAGATAGTTGAGTATGTATAATCAAGGATCCAAACAATAAGATTTATAAGAGAGATTTTTATAAATAAAATTGTGAGTATAAGAAAGCATCATGTGAATTAGAATTTTCACAGACTGTCAACTGGAATTAGAGGAAGGAGTAAGATAAGGTATTAACTTATATCAAATGACAATATTAGAACAACATGCAACCAATTAAACTATAAATACAAAATTACAGGTAAGATTAGAAGTTTTAAAAATGGAAATGTTTTGATAAATGCTAACCAACTATGATTTAAGACAAACAATAACAGTAATACTTTCTTAAATTAGGTAAATTGACCTTTAACTCTGCCAGCAGCTGGGTGATTGTGCTGAGTACAAAGTTTAATATTTAACTATAAAAATGGCCAAGCTATAAAATTGAATGAATATAAACCCTCATTATTAACTGATATGATATGATAAGGACTATTATAGGAGACAAATTGGACCCTGATTTCTGAGCAGATAATTTTATATCAGCATAAGAAATGTAAATAAGAACCTGAGCCATGGCATAAGTCGTAAGGCGTCTGCCTTGCTTGCGCTAGGCTAGGACGAACAGTGGTTCAATCACTCAGCGTCCCATATGGTCCCCTACATCAGGAATGGTTCTAAGTACACAGCCAGGAAAAACCCCTGAGTGTCACAGGGTGTGGCCCAAAAACCAAATAAATAAATAAATAAATAAATAACTATAGTTTCTTTATCCCATGTACCCAAATAAGTAATACTATTCTCTGCATAAGAAATAGAAAATATTGGGGACAAAGGGGAGATATGGGACACATGCTGGGAAAAGTGGTGGAGGTAGTACAACCCTGGTAGAGGGAATGGCCCTGATTCATTTTCACTTTGTACCTTAAATACTACTGTTAAAGATTTGTTATTCACTCTTTGCTCACAATAAAATTTATTATTAAAAAAAGAAATAGAGAATATTGAAATGAAACCAATATTCCATAATAACATTGGCTTCTCTTTTCCCAAAATTGAGAGCACCTGCCCTTATTGGTTTTATTAAAAAGTATGATCACATTTTAACATAGTCCAAGTGAAGAAATATATGCTGTAGGAGACAAATAGCATAACACTTGACTAATGTTTGATAGAATAAACTAAAAG
>PVKC010035720.1:0-13399 GCA_004027635.1 Crocidura indochinensis | reverse complement strand
TATGTGCTTCTTCTAAGTTTTTCTGCATTACTCTGGGCCTGGAGTGCTGGGGGAAGAAAGGAGCTTTGTATGAACTCCTAGCATAGGCAGAACCTGGTTCTGGGAATAGAACGGTGAGCAGACCTGACCTCACCGGGGCCTTCCTGGCATGCACAGTAAGCAGATGAGGCTAGTGTTTCAATAGCAGAAGTGATTAGGGCAGCAATGAAAAGATGCTCTGGAGAATAAAAGAGAACAGGGGGGGAGGAAAAAGGTGGAGGGCCTGAGAAAGGGACAGGACTGTAGCCATCAGCACTCTGGGCAGCAGAAAATGTTTATGCAGATTCAAGAATGAACAGTCTAGGAACTCAAGATCTCTAGTTGGAGAAGAGAAAACTGGGCAGAATTATGTGAAGCTAGAGAAGTGCCCAAAGACTAGGTTTTTTATTGGACCTACATCCTAGAGATCAAACAGGACAAGAATGGGAGTAGCCGACTTGGTCAGCTTAGTGGTCACTTAATAACTGAGATAACTTTAAAACTGTCACCAAAAAATAAATGAGAGTAGCTGCAGAAAAAGCTCAGAGGCCATTGTGCAGAAAATATGTATTGAACTATTACTGCTGATGGGTGGTGGCCTTTTGTAAGATCAATGCTTTGGAAGAGTCAAAGAATTCGCAGGACAGAGGCAGAGTGGGCTGGGGGACGATCTGACTCCAATTTTGTGTATATGTTTGAGTTTGGAATCTTCAAATCTAAATGCAAAGGAGAAGGCACTTGGTAGCAGGATGGCTGGGGTAAAAAAAGTAAGAATATGGTATGATAGAAGTCAGGAAAAGAATGTCTCAGGCATGGACTAGTTAGTTCACTGTGTCTTATATCATGGGGACATAAGGCAAATATTAATCAGAAAATTTGAACCAACTACAACTCATTGATAATTCTGCAGGAGCTCTGCAGATAGACATCTGCAGATAGATATCTGCAGGAGATAGACATTAGATACACTTGTAAAGAAATTAGCAGGAAGTGGAGAAAATAGGAATAAGTTCTTGTGACATTTGTCTGTCACTTGGGATGAGATAATTGAGGACAGATGATGGAGTAACAGTTGTGTGTCCAAAGGAATATGTATGTGTATGTTTTGATTGGGAGATGGTTGTATGTAGACTTTCTGATTAGTTGTTATTTTATTTTAGAAGAAGCATAAACATGAAAAGCCAATGTGAAAGATCATTGAAGGGAAAGGGAAAAGAAAGGGAGAGAGAGATCATTGGCAAGAAAAGAGTAACAATACTGAGACGTTAGGAGTGGAATGAAAAAAAGAAGACAGAAATATCAGCATCATAAAACCAATAAACATGTCCTCCCTGAATCAAAGGAAACATGTAGGAAGTTGAGAGTGAGCCTATCTTAAAACTGAACGTTTTAGGTAGAAAGTAGTATCATCTCTTTCAACTCTTTTTTCTTCTTTCCCTTGTTCTTTTTTCTTTCTTTCTCTCTAGTAGTTCCTCCCTTTCTCAATCCTTCATTTTCCCTTCCTCCTTACTTCCCTCCCTTTCCTTCCTTCCTTTTATTTCTTCTTTCCTTCCTCCTTTCCTTTCCCCCTCTTTTCTTCCTCCCACCCTCCCTTTCTTTCCTTCCTTCTTCCCTTCCTTCCTTCCTTCTTTCCTTCCTTCCTTCCTTCCTTCCTTCCTTCCTTCCTTCCTCCTTTCCTTCCCTTCCCTCTTTCCTTCCTCTCACCCTCCCATTTTTATTCCTTCCTTCTTTCCTTCCTTCCTTCTTCTTTTTCTCCCTCTTTCTTTCCTCCCTCCCTCCCTATTTTTCCTTCTTTTCTTCCCTCTTTCCCTCCTTCCTATGCTCCAGCCTGTTGAGTTCTCTCTCCAGTCCTCATTTAAGTAAGACAAAAAAGAAAAAAGAAAAAATGTAGTATCATCTAGAGCAGGGGTCCTCAAACTTTTTAAGCAGGGGGCAGTTCACTGTCCCTCAGATTGTTGGAGGCCTGACTAAAGTAAAAACAAAAACTATGAACAAATTCCTATGCACACTGCATGTATCTTATTTTGAAGTGAAAAACAAAAATGGAACAAATACAGTGTGTGGCCCGCGGGCCGTAGTTTGAAGACCCCTGATCTAGAGGGAAGTTACTTTTAGATGAATGAGTGAGCGTGAATCAATACATTTCCAGTAGTTTCCATCCCCAGTGGCTTTCCTGTCCATAGAGAGAGACATCATCAGCTACAGATCAAGTAGACAGTTGGAGTCATCTAGGGCTGGAGTTTTGCCAGATGATTGGAAAGGAAAGGAGGAGCTAAGAAGATTATTTTTCATATGTTTCCAACTCTCCTATTTGTGCTGTAACAAATCTCTACCAATGTAGTGTGTACAGCAGTGTTATTGCTTTTCAGTTCTAGAGGCCAGATGCCCAGAATTAAGTTTGGGCAGTGTTGATTTTCCTTGTAAACTTCAAGAGATGATCTGTTCAATGATTCCATCTTAGCTTCTGGGGTTGCTGAGTCCCTTAGTCTTGAAACTACATCATGGATCCTGAGTCTCTGTTTCCACATGGCCTTCATCGGGTCTCTCTGCCTCAAATCTCTGTCTTTCTTCTCTCATGAAACCAGATATTGTATTTAGGGTTCACTTTATATACAAGACAATCTCATTCAGATCATTAGGTTTGCAAAAAAAAATGGGGAGAGGTTAGGATGTGCATATGTTATATGTGGAAGACACAATTTAGCCTACTCAGAGAGTTCTAGGCATTTGGAGGCACTATAAAAAACACTAGGATTTAGGTTCCATGAATGACAAAGGAGTTCAAAACAACTTTGTGGGAACAGTTGTCAAAGTATCTCTGTGAGCACAGAGCTGCATCCTTGAACTGATGGTTATTAAGGATCAGGCGAAGCTCCAGAAATCATGAAAGTGGGAGACCATGGTGAAGATTAGGTAAAGAAATTGAGGGTTTTCTTATTTAAATGTAGACGATGACCCTAGCCCTCAAGTAGACAAACCCCTATCATGGAAAAACTATTTTCAAGCCTGAATGAAATGAACCATTCTTGTTGGGTTTAGCATTTAACTGATTGCTGAATTGATCATTTTCCTGGAAAGATTCTTTTTCCTTCCTTCCTTCTTTCCTTCTTTTTCCCTCCCTCCTTCCCTCCCTTCCCTCCTTTTCTTTCTTCCTACCTTAGTTCTTTCCTTCCTTTCTTCCTCTTAATTATTTCCTTCCTTCCTCTTATTTTTTCCTTTCTTCTTTCTTTACTTCCTTTATCCTTGTCTCCCTTACTTCTTTTCTTCCTTCATTCCTCCCTTCCTCCCTTTCCTCCTTCCTTTCTCCCTTTCCTCCTTCCTCTCTCCCTTTCTTCCTCCCTCCCTCTTTCCTCCATTCCTCCATCCATTCCTCCCTCCCTCCATCCTTTCCCTCTCCTTCCATTCCTCCCTCCCTATGTCCCTCCTTCCTTCTTTCCTTCCTTCCTTCCTTCTTTCCTTCCTTTCTTCCTTCCTTCTCCTTTGTTATTGAGGCTTTGAGCCAGAGAGAGATAGTGCAGTATATAGGACACTTGCCTTGCGCACAGCTGACCAATGATTGATACTTGGCACTATTTATGATACATCCCCTGAGCACCTTCAAGTTTATCTCTGAGCATATAGCTAGGAATAAACCCTGAATACAGATGCATGTGGCCTAGAAGCAAAACAAACAACCAAAGCAAAATATACTTGACTTTTTTAATTCATCATACTTTTAGGCCTGTAAAGTACTATACTTTTATTGATACACAGAAAATCAAAGCTTAACTTTTTCAAACATTTTTTTAATTAAAGTAACAAGTGCAAGTGCCTAGATGTCTCAGAGAGGTCCAGTGTGATCGCACTACAAGAGTTCTAGCCGCCCTCCCCCTACCTCAGAGAATGAGCTATTTTTACTTCAGTATGAGGAGGTTCACTAAATGTAGCTAAAATCATATTGCTGTGATGCTGTGATGGGTGTGGTTGCTGTGCTAACACAATGCAACATTAATGCAGAGCTAACTCTGAGGAACATGGAGGATGGACAAAGCCCCCTGTGCCCAGGACAGTGTCTAGAAACAAGTACTTGCTCTCTCTTTGGTTGTGTTTTCTGTACGATTCAACACTGGTATGTGGGTGGTAGGAGGCAGAAGAGACTCAGACACTGATCCCCTGGAGCCCCATATTCTCACTATCAGTCATCCTCAGAGGATTATTCATGATGTGATTATGGTTGATTTTTGATTATTGTGTGTTCAGAAGCCTTTTATTGTTGCCAAAGTTTTAATGATCATAATATTCAGTTTTATACCTCTATATGTGGTCACAACCCACAGTATAAACATTACCCTGTGTTCCTCTTTCCCCTAGGAGTCAATCTCTGCATATGTCCCCTAGGAGGGCACTGGAATGATTCAGGGAATGAGAATAGCTTTGGTAAATTCATCAGAACTATCTGTCTGATTAAAGAAGGTGGATTTCTGTGGGAACATAGAGCTTTATTTTTTTTCAGCAAAGGGGGTGGGTAGTGAAACAGATAAGTTTCTAAACTCTAGGAAAGTTTTCTGTAGGATATAGGAAAGTTTGGAGTGGTACCAAATCTTTTTTGAAGTTTCTAATGTATCTCCTGCTGTACACTTGTGTCTGAAATGAGAGAAAATTTACTCGCAATAGAATTAAGACATTGCCTTGCTGTCACATCAGACTATTAAGTGTCCCTATTGATTCCCTAACAAGGAAGCTGGTTAGCAGGTGGTTGATTATAATGTTGGGGAGTGAAATGCAGCTAGCCCAGACTAAAATAGTGGCGTTAGGAACTGAATGCTATGAACAGTTGCAAGAGATATTTAGGAGACAGAGGGAACAAGACTTGATTACAGATTGGATCTAGTGGGAAGAATAAAGAACGGGTCTTCAGTTTCTTGCCAAGTGGTTAGATAGGTTAAGGTACCATTTACTATAATGGGGCTGTAGAAATGGAAGGTTTTGTGGGAGAAATGTTCGTTTATTTAGAGAAAGACTGACTTTGCTTCAGAGGCATTCAAGATAGATCCTTTATATTTAAAAAAATAATAATTATTTAAACACCGTGATTACAAACATGATCATAGTTGGTTTTCAATCATGAAAAGAATACCCCCCTTCACCAGTGCAACCGTCCCATCACCAATGCCCCCATTTCCTCCCTCCCCAAACCCCCACCTGTATTTGAGACAGGTTTTCTATATCCTTCACTTACTGGCATTGTTATGATTGTTCTCAGCATAATTATTTCTCTAACTGCACTTACCACTCTTTTCGGTGAACTTCATATCTTGAGCCAGTCCTTTCAACCCTCATCTCTGGGAATTATTTCAATATTAAAAGAGATCCTTGACAGAAGCATTGATATAGCTTCTTTGTTTTTTTGTTTGTTTGTTTCCGAGGTCTGTCCTAGGCTAGTACAGGCAAGGCACCGCTCCTTCTTTTTTTTTTGTTTGTTTGTTTGTTTGTTTTTGGTATTTGGGTCACACTCAGCAGCACTCAGTGGTTACTCCTGGCTCCATGCTCAGAAATCACTCCTGGCAGGCTCAGGGGACCACATGGGATGCCGGGATTCGAACCAATGATCTTCTGCATGCAAGGCAAATGCCTTACCTCCATGCTATCTCTCCGGTCCCTCCTTCTTAACCAAAATCTAAGAGCACAGTCATTGGGAGTGTGATGGCTGATGTGATGCAACAAGAACTCCGAGGAGTAAACATTAAGCGGTACTATATAGAGTGAACAAAGAGAGTTTATAGCGGTGTTCCTCTTGCTTTTCTGCCCAAAACTGCTGAGCAGAGGTAGCTGGACCTCCAGATATTGCCAGTGCCCATCTCAGAGTCAGAAGCAAACTCACAAAGAATTAACTTAGGAGAGGAGACAACTTGAGAATGAAGAAAGGCAATTTTTTCTAAGTCCTGAGATGATGTCAAGGGTTGAGAAGTTCATTTTTGGCCATGGGGGAACAATTTCAGAAAAGTCCTATGACTGGGGCTTAAGAAACTTGGAGTTGAGGACAAACTGAGAAGAGAGGAAACAGACTTCTTTAAGTTTTATTATGGAGGGGAAAACATCAATGCATTACCCAAAGGGGGTGTGATCTGGCTTGGCTGCTTTTCATTTGAGATGGGTGAAATAGTGTCGAGCTGCAAAATTATTTCGGGGGGGGGGTCACACCCAGCATTACTAAGGGTTTACTCCTGTCTCTACATTCAGAAATCACTCCTGGCAGGCTCAGGGGACCATATGTGATGCTGGGTTTTGAGCCACCGTCCTTCTGCATGCAAGGCAAATACCATACCTCCATGCCATCTCTCCAGCAACCTAAGTTGCAAAATTCTTACTATGGCTTTGGTATTTCAAAGGAAAGAAGGGAAATATCAGCAGAGAGACTGTTAAGCAAACAAATGTATTTCCTCACATTTTTCACTAATGACAATTATCATGACTAGTAAAGCAAACATGCAACTAATCAGAGCACTGTTTTGCATTCGATGTTAATGAGAAGTCATCAAATCAAGTCTCAGGGCTTCCAGCATCTGGCTGAATCCTGCACTCTCTTTGGGTGGCTAGAATATTTGATTACTTTAAAAAAAAAAAGAAAAGAAAAGAAAAAGAAAAAGAAAAGTCAGGCATAAATAGTCAACAAAGATCCATCATGACTCACAAAGGGAATATCTAGGTGTTAGCCAGCAAAGTGGAGTAAATGCCTCATTTGTAAAAAATAAATATCCCTAAGGGAAGTATGATGATTCTGGAGCAAATCAGTGCTTTTCGTGAGTCGGTTGGAAAGATGAAATCATCTTCTCAGTGAATTTGATGCAGCAATTTTTCCCTTTGCCTCCTTGCATTAAGCAGAGTTCCTGACATATTGGGTGCCCAATAAGTACTGATTGAACTCAGGGTCACTGAGAGGACAATCCATTCTACTATAGAGTTCTCTGTTTACAAGATTTGATAGGAAAAAAGGGTAGTGTTTGCAGCAAACAACAAAGAGTCTTACCTTTTCAAGAACTTTTATCACTCATTGCTTTTAACTTTTTATGTTTGTTCGTAGGTTTTAATATTGCATGACTACATCTGTTGAACCTCAGGTTAGTAGGCCAACACTGTTGTTTTGGTTTACCAGATGTCCTAAACCTTGGTGGTAGAAAGAAACAATCCTGTTATATTGTCTCTTGTGGTATGAGATTGATTGAGTTCAGCTGGATAGTTATTCTGTTGTACTTTATGGCATGGCTCAGTCTCAGTCATGGGTAGACAGATGGGCTTGGAGTCATCTGGAGACTGACCAGGACCTGGAGAAAACTGATCCCTCTTCCACTTGTATTTGAGAGCTTTTCCATGTTCTCTCTCTCTCTCTCTCTCTCTCTCTCTCTCTCTCTCTCTCTCTCTCTCTCTCTCTCTCTCTCCTCTCTCTCCCTCTCTCTCCCCCCCCCACCTCTTTGTCTCCCTCTCCTCCTCTCTTTCATCTCCAGCAGGAATGATCAGGGCCCTAAAAACATAAAGTAGAAGTGTCAGACATTTTGTAAGACATATCCAGAGTTGATCTATGATCCTAATTATAGAAGTTCTTGGTTCAAACAAGTCACAGGTGGGGTCCAGACCCAGGCTTATTATTGGAATTGTTTCTTGGCCACTAACGTCTTAGGTAAGTAGGAGTTCAATGCAGCAAAGAGGTGCCATCCAAAATTGGTTGGAGGGCAGACTGACTGCAGAGCTCTCTAGTTACTAACTTGTACTCTCTGTGCTCAGTTCCTGCATCTAAAATAGGGATGAAACTGGCACTCAGGAAGTTTGGAAGATGGAAAAAGACTTTCACTTTGGAAAACTCTTAGAATAGTTCCTTGTACATTGCAAGTCTTATCTGTCACTCTTTTTTTTTTTTTTGAAATACATTAAAAAAAGGCAAGGAAGCAGCCAAGAATAATGAAAGATGACTTATTTTATAGGTGTACTCTTTGTCAAATGTGAACAGAAGATGACAATTCTGAAGCCCTCTTATTTTAGGTAATGTCTCTAACTGTAATGGGGGTAACTGCCTACTGTTAGGCCCTTTGTTCATTTCCACAGAACTGTAGCCCCTTCGTGGTTTTTCTAGTAAGCTCCCTTCATTTTCCTTCTCTCTGTGAATGTGCATTGTAACATGATCAAGGAGAGTGGCCTCTATATAAATGTCCTATCCAACTGCTTCTTGGTTCATTGCATTATGGGAAGTATCATGTTCTATAAGAAGAAGTGGCTTAGGGGGGAATGACACAGGGGCTTCATCTACTTTTAAAAACCAGAGACTTGTGACAAGTCAAAAGCCTCAAAAATACCTAAATTATGGGCTCAGAAAACTTACTTTTCAAACATGGATAGCTTTGAGAAGGCAATGGCATGTGGCTATTGATTCAATCTGACCCTTTGTGGAGGACAGAGCTAGGGTAGGGGGACAGTGTAGTTCAACTCCTAGACAGGAGCTGTGACCCTTGAAGACTGGTGTGTTCTCTGAATGGAAGTACTGTGGTTAACAAGCACAAGAAAGCAAAAAGATTGAAGAGTGGCCTTCTGGGGCTAGAGAGATAGCATAGAGGCAAGGCATTTGTCTTGCATGCAGAAGATCGATGGTTTGAATCCCAGCATCCCATATGGTCCCTTGAGCCTGCCAGGAGCGATTTCTGAGCATAGAGCCAGAAGTAACCCCTGAGTGCTGCTGGGTGTGACCCAAAAATAAACAAACAAACAAAAAAGACTGGCCTTCAATTGCTGGTCACTGCAGTTAGGTCCACTTGTGATAATACAGTCCTTGAGCATCATCACAAAATTCCCTTTCTTGGTATCTCACCCTTAGATGATGGGTTTCTGCCTCCTTTTATACAGATGCCTTTTTTTTTCTGTTTTTGTTTGTTTAAATTTTGAACCCGACTTGGCTATGCACAAGGCTTCCTCCTGGCTCTGAGCTCAGGAGACCCTATGAGGTGCCAAGGATAAAACCTGGATTGACCACATGCAAGGCAAATGCTCTACCTACTGTACTATTGCTCCAACTCCTTCCCAGAAAGTCTTGAATGGAAAATCTGCACAAGTTCCTCATTTCTTCACCCCCTTCCTCGAACTCCACTCCCACTGTCCAAAGTTCTCTCCTGCTGCTATTTCCATCTCCTTTGCACCCCCAATTGCTTTTTCATGCAAGTTTCCTACTCCCTGCTCCCTAGATGTGCAAGCACTGTGGACTCTAGACCTTCTCTCTGTATATAGCATGTCTGTCAGTTTTACTGCCATATTGTTCTGCAGCTCTGCTTCCCTTCTACCATTTCTTCTCTTTTCTTCTTGGGGCTCTCTTTTATCTCCCTCAGAGTTCTGATGTTTCTGCGGTTCACTGAATTTTCAGAACCTTACTAGTTCCCTTTCTGAGTGCTTGTGAGAGTCATAGACCTCAGATTCTCATAAGTAGTTCCAGGACAAGGCCAGGTTTCTGCAGGGCCCTTCCAGAGCTCACCAAATAAAAGTATGAGAGCCTCTTAAAGGTCTTGATTCTGTTTTACAGATGTGCAAGCCCTTTAGAGTTTCTCTGTCAAATGCATTTGTTTTGTTTTGTTTTTGCTTTAGGGCCCCACCCAGTGATGTTCAGGGTTTACTCCTTAGTATGCACTCAGAAATCCCTCCTGACTTGGAAACCATGTGGGAGGCCAGGGGTATTGAATCGTGGTCCATCCTAGGTCACGTATTCAAGGTAAATGCCCTACCACTTGTGCTACTGCTCTGGCCCCCAAATGCATTTATTTCAGGGTCCATGAACAATGTTGTCCCTCGCATCAGTCTAAAGTCCCCATGTCCTACCTCTTCCCTCCTTAGGGGTAATCTCTGCCTAGTCTTCCTGCCTTGAAGGTTGAAGCCACTGTTAGAGAGCTGGGCTCCTCTTCCTGGCTCTTCAGAATGCACAGTCATTGAATCTTGGAACATCTTTGAATCATAGCTATTTTTTCTTTATTGATTTGTACTTTGTGGTTTACAAAACTGTTAATAATGCTTTCTCGTGGACCCATCATCAGTGTACCCACCTAATTCCCCCAAGAAGTCCAACACCTCTCTCTTTTACTATACGCACAGACACACTCACACACACACACACACACACACACACACACATTCAGTTGTGTGGATCAGATCAGTTCTTTCCTTACGTTGCCTTTGGACCTTTCTTGCTACCTAGCTGTATGTCTTTAAGTCTCACATATAAGTGAGATTATTATGTATCTATCCTTTGCTTTCTAAATGAGTTTACTCGCCATATCTGTTAGTTCCCTTCTATTGCTGCAAATTGCATTATTTTGTCCTTTCTTAGAGTTGCATATGGGCCCGGGAGATAGCATGGAGGTAGGGCGTTTGCCTTTCATGCAGAAGGTTATCGGTTCGAATCCCGGTGCCCCATATGGTCCCCTGTGCCTGCCAGGAGCAATTTCTGAGCATGGAGCCAGGAGTGACCCTTGAGCACTGCGGGGTGTGACCCAAAAACAACAAAAAAAAAAGAGTTGCATAGTATTCCGTTGTGTCTACAGACCTTTATAACTTCTTGATCCAACCATTCAAAGTTGAAATTTTAGTTTTTTTCTATATCTTGGCTATTGTATTAAGCTCTGCAGTGAATATGGGTGCACATTTATCCTTTTGAATAAATGTTTTTTTGGGGAGTAGATGCCCAGAAGTGGTATCACTGGGTCATATGATAGTTTCATCTCTATGTTTTGCATAGATCTCCATATTGTTTTCTTTAGAGGCTGAACCTCTAAACACATTTAGATGACATCAGATGACATTCCATCCAAAGGGAATGAGGATTTCTTTCTCACCACAACTCAACCAACACTGTTTTCTTTTTTTTGGCTTTTGGGTCACACCCGGCAGTGCTCAGGGGTTCCTCCTGGCTCCATGCTCAGAAATTGCTCCTCGCAGGCATGGGGGACCATATGGGGCACTGGGATTAGAACCGATGACCTTTTGCATGAAAGGCAAACGCCGTACCTCCATGCTATCTCTCGGGCCCCCAACACTGTTTTCTTACTCCCCTTTGCAGTGTGAGGAAAGATTAGTGCATACTTCTTTTTTTCACTATCTCCAATAGAGATCAGTGTTCTCAGGCTTCCCGAATCTTCAATTTTTTCATTCGATTTTTACTTTTACTAACTTAATACCAGAACTTCTCTTGTGCTCGCTTTGGTAGCACATATACTAAAATTGGAGTGACACAGAAAAGTTTAGCATGGCCCCTGAGCAAGGATGACATGCAAATCCCAGAACTTCTCACAGCATTGGTTATGCTAGTAGCTGGGTATACCCTGTATCAGTCATTATCCTGCTCTACTCTGATGGTGCTCTAACCAACACAACCTGGTGGGTACTTGGCTCCTCATATCTTTTCAAGGTGAGAGTCCTTGGGGATGGGTCAGGTAAGAACTTTCCCAGCATTACTCGTTTAGCTCATTGTAAAGGCCAAAGGGGTTGGCATGCAAACCTGTCTTCAGGGTCTCCTGGCCTGAAAATATCACCATTCCTCCTGACTTAAAAATACTGCTTTTACGCAGAGTAACTTATTGCAAACATGGCCGCTTGTGTAGATGGTTCTTTGTTTACTTCATGTGTGTTGGGGACTTTTCGTGTCTACTTCTGAGAAGCTTTGAAGACCAAGACCTCTGTCAATGAAATCAGTTACAGTTTGTGGATTGTTTGGCCAAAACAAACCTCAAGTAGTAAAGTGAATAAAGAGAAAGATAAGACTGTGAGACTGCACATTAATGAAACAAATAGTTCCTGAAGGGCAGCCCTCCTGTTTGTCTGCCTGAGGAAAAGTTGGGGTGTGGACAAAGTGTGCCTATGAAATATGTGAGATGTTAATGAACTGTCTTGAATAAAAACAGCATTGTGTAGTGTCCAATCTTTCTTTAGTGGCAGCCTGACCAGTGAATGGAGACTTGGCGATAACCACCAGTGCCTCGATTTACTTTTCTATCTGATCAAATTGAGTTATAATTAAGAAGGCTGTGAGGGGTCTTTGTAGAGAAGTTAAGAGGGCTGCTAATGAGGTCCAAATGCAGATATAATTTTGGCATAGAAGACCATTGTAACATTTAGTCTATTTTTGTCCCCAGATTAATCAAGTGTGAGTTTCTGAAGTGAATGAATATCTCTTCTATGGCATAGCAACATCTTTGTGTCCTCTGAAAAGCTGTTCCAGTTCACATTACTGTGGTTTATAGTTCCTGGTTCTTGGGAGCCCTGAAAGGCTCTGAGATTTTACAAAGCAGCTTACTACCACTGCATATTTTGTCAAGGGTGCCCATGAAAAGAGCCTTTAAATTCCTTCCAGCATAGAAGGTCTGGTTGGTCATGGGCCATTTTGAGCATCGTGCTAATTATATTTGCAGATGTTTCTTCAAAGATTATATGAAGCAACTATGAATGCAATTCCACAACATTATTTTACAATAATGAATTTCTATGTAAAAAAGAGATAGTTATACAATTTGTCCATTGTAGCACAAACTCTATTTCATGCATGGACAACTGGGAAGATTCATTAGCAGAGAATTGCCTGTTACCGGTGGGTAATTCTCATTGGCCTTCTGTGTGGCATCACTTGATAGATCTGGATCAGGTTTCCAAAGATATTTCTTTCTCTTAACCACATGTTTCTGGTGGGTCTGGAAAGACTGATGGGTTCTCATATATTAAGTTCTAATGGTAAATAAATAAATATCTCCAAACCAGCCTTTGCCTGTGTTCATCAAAAAACTACATTCTCATGAAAAGTAATTACTGTCATAATTTTGTATTTGGCTTCTAAATAGAAAGTTAAAGAGATGCTTTTAAAATAAAAACAACAGATTGCATTAAAGTTTGAAAATAGTAACTTCACCCTTTTTCCTGACACTTGCAAATTCTGATCATTTTTTACATATCCACTTTCATTCTTTCATAATGATTTTCACTCTGTTGGAATCAAATTATAAATAGCATTTATCTTGCCCCTATACTTAAACAGAATATTAAACCATACTAGAGTCCTTGCTTTTAGTCCCCCAAAGCACTTTCCTAAGAATTCCTGGATGGGCGTGAGGGGCAGGCAGAGATAGTGCAGTGGACAGAGTACAGTGCTTACCTTATATGTAGTCCACCTGGATTCAATCCCTGAGTGATCCCTGAGCACTGCTGGGAGTAATTGCAAAACAAACAGACCAAATAAAAAAATTGGGGTAGGGGTGGGGAGGGGGGAGATTTGGGACATTGGTGATGGGAATGTCACACGGTTGAAGGGGGGTGTTGTTTACATGACTGAAAGCCAACTACAATCATGTTTGTAATCAAGGTGCATAAATAGAGTTATTAATAATAAAAA
>PVKC010035719.1:0-13390 GCA_004027635.1 Crocidura indochinensis | reverse complement strand
TTACTATGCTATATAAATATATATTTGTATATTATATAAAATTATTATATATTATATCTTGATACAGTATTATTTTTTGTTTGGTTTTGGGTCACACTCAGCAGCGCACAGGGGCTACTCCTGACTCTACACTCAGAAATCGTCCCCAGCAGGCTCGGGGGACCATATGGAACCACCCTCCTTCTGTATGCAAGGCAAATGCCTTACCACTGTGCTGTCTCTCTGGCCCCTTGATACAGTATTATATATATAAATATATACTGTATGAAATATATACTGCATATATTATCTATATGAGCATTCTTAGAAGTAATAGAAGTTGATTCTGGCTGATATATATAATATATACATATATAATACATACAGTATATATATGATATATACATATGTATAACATATACAGTATATATAATATAAAGTATATATAAATTCTGTATCACCTTTACTTCTGGTGAAAGAACTTAATTATTTTTTTGGTGCTTTTTTTGGGGGGGGCGGGGGGTCACATCCGGCGGCACTCATGGGTAACTCCTGGCTTTGCACTCAAAAATTTCCTGGCAGGCATGGGAGCCATATGGGATGCCGGAATTCAACCCAATGTCTGTCCTGGATCAGCTGCGTGTAAGCAAATGCTCTACTGCTGTGCTATCTCTCTGCCCTCAAATAATTTATTTCTGATTCTCTTGGCATATATTTATCTCAACTAGAAGTGGTTATAGGCAACAGACACCAAGGTTATACTAAGGATAGATAGATTTTGGAACATGAATGCAGTGGATTATCATGAAGTTAATAAAGTGGTCACTTTGGGGCTGGCGAGGTGGCGCTAGAGGTAAGGTGTCTGCCTTGCAAACGCTAGCCAAGGAAGGACCACGGTTCAATCCCCCGGCGTCCCATATGATCCCCCCCAAGCCAGGGGCAATTTCTGAGTGCTTAGCCAGGAGTAACCCCTGAGCATCAAATGGGTTGTGGCCCGAAAAAAAAAAAAAAAGGTGGTCACTTTAATTACCACTTTTTCAGAGAGGTGATATTTATTTAAAAAAATCATCAGAGTCCCTATTTCTTTCTATACAAATGATGATGTAAAAACTGCTTCTCTTTTCCCTTCTGCTTATTCTTTCTTGTTTCCAACAATAGAGGACATTAGAGGTTGGGTTGTTGATGTTCTTTGGAAATACCAATACCTAGAGGCTCTGAAATTTGTTCTTATTTGTCTGAACTATAGTACCTCTTCATCTTCTTGCATTGGGACTCTTATATGTCAAAGATTCACTAGACATTTCTTTTTCTCAAAAGACTTCACACTACCACAATGATAATGTCACAATGATAATATCATAATAACATAATTTGGAGTAGAGATAGATCAGGTGATACAGATGTGCTTTTAAGATATTTAAGCTAGGAGCCAAAGAGATAGTACAGGGCTTAAGGCACTTTTCTTGCACTTGGTTGAGCCAGGTTCAAACCTTGGTACTACACTTATTCCTATGAACAACAGAGATATCTTTGAGCATCAAGATAGGAGCCAGCCCTGAGCACCTCCAGTTGTGACCTAAAAACAAAACCAAAAGGAAAAGAACCCAAAGCAAACTAAAAACAGCTATATACGCTATAGATATCAGATAGACACCATGAAAACAAAGGTCACTTTGTCAAAATTTGATGGACGTCTCTCAGATCACAGAAAGATAACTTCTTTAAACTGAGGAACTAACTTTTGAATTTTTGCAGACCCTGAAAAAGGCACACAATGATTAATGAAACTTGCAGGAACATATATGTTTGAAAACACTGCTCCTCGCTCTCCTTCTCCATGTAGCAGATAACTTGAAAGCTTACGAGCTTCAAGTAGGGCCTGAATAGTCTCCAATTGGATGAGTCTCATTAGAAACAGCTCTTACACTTGAACCTTATGCCAGTGGACCCCCTGGTTCCAAAGTGTCTGCAGCAGATGAGAAAATGATACAGAACCTTTGCCAGGCTCCATACAGTTTCACAGCAGAGGCCTCAAGGTTTCAGAAGCAAAACCACAACTTCTTGGCAAGAATTATTTTTCTTTTGAGAAACAGGCGCTGCTACTAGACTGATGGATGTTGAAAATCTAATCATAGAATACCAGGTGAACCTGAGCTGCACATCACGAAGTGGGTTTTATCTCATCCTCCTGCCCATAAATTCAGGTATTCCCATAAGTACCCATCATTCAGGCTGAACAGATCCTGAAGGCACAAGAAAATTGTCTGAGCAGATGGCTTACACTCCCAGTCTATATCCTCCTACTCTATTATGACCCTTTCCTCAACCCACACCTGGGCCTTCTGGAGAATTCTCTTCATCAGTTGAGTGAGAATGGAAAAAAAATGATCTGTGCATACATGGTTTTGCACAATATGCTGGTGCCAGTCAGAAACAGACTGTTAAGCAGTTACAGACTCAGGGGTGGTCTTGAAAGATGGTAGAGAAATCATTCCTGTTAACATAACTTTGGTTTTATTTATTTATTTTTGGACTCTCTCTCTATTTTTTTTTATCACAAATGCTGTGTAGGCATAGTTAATTATTTGGATATAGGACAAGGTGCTAATAAAGAGCAAGATTTGAAGATTACCAGACAAGTGGGAGAATGTGAATTGGCCTCTGACGTAGCACAGATTGTCCATGGAAATAGTCAGGACAAGTCTTCAATATGGAGGAATTTGCTTTAAGAATATGGGCATGATCAGTGCATCACCATTGTCAGCTCACTCAGTTGATTCATGAATAGGCGGGCCTGGGAGATGGCAGGAAAGAGATGCCCGGTCTCTGAACTGGGCACTCGCTCAGCTGCCTCAGCACCCAGCTAGTCTATAGTAGCGATGAGCTCTAACTGTCGGTATGGTGCCATATGTAAGGGGCATATGTAAGTCTCCTGGTAGCTGGCTAATTACATAGGATTATTTCCATAATTGAAAAGAGAACACTTTATCCTCAACGGAATTGATACTTATCCTGGACTTACTTGTATTGACTTTACCATTTTTGATGCTTCTTTTAGATCACCTTCATAGTCTTAATGTATAACTATAAGCCATAATAGTACTCACATTCACAAAAAAACTTCTTACTAACGCATTTACTTTTGACTAAAAAACAAATAAGGGACTGATGGTCCTGAGATTCAACATTTTACCATGTTTCAGAAGAAGCTGTTTTACCAGAAGAGCAGAATAACCTATTGGGACTGAACTGTAAAAATAGAAAAAAAATTTTTTTTTAGTTTTGAAGTTCAATCTATGACTTTGGTAGTATACAAGCAGTTTGGCCTACAAGCACAGTGAGTCCAGCTAGAATAGCAATTGAAATGTGACGCTCTTTCACTTGTGAACAGGAAGGATATGGAAATTGTATGACCTGTGATATTCTCTTGCCACCATTTTGTTTTCTGAACAACAACGCTGGATTCTGATTAGAGGTCTTAATAAACAAGGAAACAATACTGCCTCTAGGTTGTTCTACTAGGCGTTGAAGCTGGTACTTTCCTTTCACCTGGGCAATTCATAATCCTCCTAACTGGGTAAAGAGGAAAAAACAGTGCTGTTTCTTAAGGAGTTTATCTACTTACAATGGGAAAATGGAATTGTTCTTTTGCAAGGAATTAAGGAAAGACAAAAATTCAGATTTACTGGTTTCTTTCAGAACAGCAATATTCCTGAAACCTGGATTGTGAGCCTCTGGACAATTTTTCTCTTCCTGCTTAACTGAGCCAAATTGCTATTACTTCCAAACAAGAACCATTCCACATGGGGTTGTCTCATATTAAGAATGATAAAATGGAGGTGAAGAAATTATTCACCTGTATGTTAATAGTTAAAGACAATGTTCTTTTATATTTAATTTTTTGAGTTTTTTTTTTTAATTTAAATTTAAACTCCATGGTTGCAAGGTTGTTCATACTGCGGGATTTTTTCCACAGATAAAGTTGTTCATACAATGTACAACAACCTTCACCAGTGCTCATTTCCCACCATTAAAGTCAACAGTTTCCCTCTTACCTTCACTCCTTCATCCCTCCCACCCACCTTCCCCCACCTGCCTCTGGGGCAGCCATTTTACTTCTTCTGTCTTTCACTCTTTCTCTCAGTCTCTCTCTCCCTTTCTCTCTCATCTATCTCTCTCCCCCTCTATCTTTCTCTTTTTTTTGACACTGTAGTTTCCATTGCTATTAAGGAGGGATACCATGCATGTCCCTTTCATAGTAAACCCTTCTCTACTCTAACTGTACTCTCCGCTCTTTGAAGGACAGAGCTCTTAATTATTTGCATCTTTCATCTCTTTCTTATTGTGGCATCTTGGTAAAAGTTACTTGCCATTTTCAACCTGTTTTCTCATTTATGAAATGGAGATGATTATTATAGTACTGATATAGGCTTTTGTGGATATTAAATGACATAATCATACACATAAATGCATATTGTAAGGATCACTGTTAACTATCATGACAGACATGTTTTTCTGATGCAAATCTCAAGGAAAATTATCTAAAATTACAGACTTAGTTATTATTTTGAATGCAGTATACATTTTGTTTATAAATCTGTCATTCTTGGTGATCAGTTAGATTTTACCTGCATAAAGGTGAAAGAAAGGACATTTTGTGCTGGAATATTGGGCTGAACAATTACACTTGAGTGTTAATCCTTTTAGCTGTGTGTGCTGGAGGGGGTTTGGGTCCTCTTCTGTAATTTGAGAGATATGGACATTATTTCCTCCAGTGTTTCCCTAACTTCAGTGGTACAGGAAAAGATACAGGCTGTACTTTTCCTGGGCCCTCAAAACTCTGGTATATATTTTATACTGAAATACTCAATAGATATCATATATACTCAATAGAAATTATTAATAGATAAACTAGAAATTTATTCAAATGTCAATATTCCCTAACATGAGATCTAATGATAGTTGCTTTCAAATATTTCAGTGAAAGAATCAGAAATTTAAATTGACTAGTAAATTCTTAGAACTTTAGAAAACCACACCAATATAACGAGATACTTTCCTAGATATATGGAGTTCAAAAAAAAAAATGTTCCAAGTGAGTTTTCTTCTAAAAATAGATAAAACTGACTTGGAGGAATTAATCCAACCTTTCTTGTAAAATCTGGTTAGAGCTGGGTAGTCTACTGATTATATTAAACAAAAAGCTTGAGGAGAAATGGGAAGAGTTAGTAATCCTTGGGAATTGAAAGAGGAACGAATAGCTTGGGAACAAGATAGCATTACTGTAAAGATGTACTTCTGCTACTGAAATTTTTCTGAGTTTTCCTAAAAAAAAACAAACCAAAAACCTAAAAATACCTTAGTGTTGACTAAACAAATAATTATTTTGTTTGTTTGTTTGTTTGTTTGTTTTTGGGTCACACCCGGCAGCTATCAGGGGTTACTCCTGGCTCTACACTCAGAAGTCACTCCTTGCAGGTTTGGGGGATCATATGGAAAGCCGGGATTTGAACCATATCATCCTTCTGCATGCAAGGCAAATGCTCTACCTCTATACTATCTCTCCAGCCCCAAATAATTTTTTTTTTTTTGGTTTTTGGGTCACACCCGGTGACGCTCAGGGGTTACTCCTGGCTATTCACTCAGAAGTCGCTCCTGGCAGGCATGGGGGACCATATGGGGAACCGCGGTCCGTCCTAGGTTCCTAGGTTAGCGCAGGCAAGGCAGGCACCTTAAGCCCCAAATAATTCTTAAATGGAAGATTTATCAAGGCATATTTATAAATTATAACTCTTTTTTTCTTCATTGCAGGTCTACTGACATGCAGTAGAGATCATCAAATACATTGAAAATGTTATCCTCAATAAGAGGGAGGTTGGAGAGTTGGGAGCCACACCCAGCAGAGTTCAGGACTTACTCCTGACTCTGTACTGAGGGATAAATCCTGGCAGGCTTCAGTAACTGAATGGATCAAACCTGGGTCTACTGGTAGCAAAGCAGGCATCCTACCAACTGTACCTTGACTCGGGCCCCAATAAGAGATGTCTTCATCAAGGAATTCCCTAATTTATAGACTAAATTTTTTTTATAAGGTTGTGAGGAAAAATGTTTTCTAGAGAAATAAACTGGCAGTTTTTGCAAGTATATGATGAACTGCTGGAAGAAGAGAATCAGCAAAAAGCCATTAGAATTAATCAAGAGTTGTCAGTGTCGCCAATCTATTAAAATCAGTAGCAAAAGTTTTTGTGTGTGTGCCAGAGAAAAATCAACGAGAGAAAGAGCCGGAGCAGGGACGCAGCAGTAGGGCATTTGCCTTGCAAGTAGCTGACCCAGGAAGGACCACGGTTCGACTCCCCAGAGTCCCCAAGCCAGGAGCAATTTCTGAGCATATAGCCAGGAGTAGCCCCTGAACTAGTATAGAGAGCAGGCTTCTTGCCTTGCATGTAGCTGACCAGGGTTCAGTCTCCAGTATCATTCTGCCAAGAGTTACCCTTGAGTATTCTGGGTATGACCCAAAAACAAAATTAAAAAATTAACTACAAGTTTTAATGAAAAATAAAATGATTTGTATTAGGAATGGACATATAAAGTATTGGTTAATTGACCAAAGATCATAAAAGTTTCACCAGAAAATAAAACCGAATTTGATGAACAGAGTTCTTTTGAAAAAAATGGAGAGATAGTCCTGTTTTAAAGTAAATAACTTAATAAGTTACATATATATGTATAATTTCAGTCATGATTTCACTTTGAGAAAGGAAAGAGATTTAAAGTTATAAAAAGAATTTTGAGAAGCTAAAAAATATTCTAGCTTGTATATGAAAGACTTAAACAATCTTTAAAATAATAAAGGGATTTTTTTCACACTTAGACACACACACAAAAAAAACCATGAAGTCACAATATGGAAAAAATTATTTGAACTATTCCAAATAAGTTAACAGAACAGTATATACCAAGACAAATACACAATATTCATATATGACAAAGATCATACAAACTAATGAAGTTTTTAGTAGCTGGTTCACTTTGTGGAAACATATAATGCATTCTTATATAATAATGCATACAAAGATAATATTTGAGACCATAAAAATATGAATGTGAATTCATATTCATTTAAATGTGAAAGATAAAACAACAAATTCAAGAATATCTAGGTTAGTCTCTTCATGATATATGTATGGAGACTGGTCTTCTAAATAAAAACAAGTTAATGAGAAAAAGGCAACCAGATAGTCAATGACAAAGGTGCTGGCCAGGCAGATTACAAAGATTAAATAAAAAAGACTAATAAATAATAAGAGATGCTAAAATTCACTGGTAGTTAGAGAAATGAAAATAAACCTATAGGCTATTTTATGGTGAATAACTTGACACACAGTTTCAGAAGAGTGAGCTTAGTGCCTGCACACACCAGTGATAATTATACTGTAATTTCTGGGGGAAAATCCTAAGGAAATTTGCACTTTGCAACATCCTTGATATTACTGAGGACGGCCAGTCTGATACCCTTTACTGGGAAATATGTACCTAAAATGATTATTATTATACCAAGTAGAGGTTGAATCCAGATTTCCAACATGTCCTCCTTTTACATGCCTATAACACGTTATGACAAAAAGCGTCTTGCAGGGGCCGGGCGGTGATACTGGAGGTAAGGTGCCTGCCTTGCCTGCGCTAACCTAGGATGGACCACGGTTCGATCCCCCGGTTCCCCATATGGTCCCCCGTGCCTGCCAGGAGCGACTTCTGAGCGCATAGCCAGGAGTAACCCCTGAGCATCACCGGTGTGACCCAAAAACAAAAACAAAAACAAAAAAAATAGTGTCTTGCAAATATGATAAAATGTAGGGTCCTGAGCTGGGGCAATACTCCTGGCTTACCTGGGTGGATCAAGTGTGATCACAATAGACCTTAGAAGAGGGAAGCAAGGAGATAGAATCAGAGAAGGTAATGCAGTGATAAACATAGTTGGAAATGGTGCACTTTAAAGATGAAGGAAGGGCCATATTCAAGGAATATAAGCAACCGTGAAAAAAATGAGAAATGCAGAAGGAACAAGAGTTTAAGAGTTTAATTCTAGATTTGCAAACAAGCTCATTTTCAGAAGGGGAGAAGATTTGAACAGATTCTCTTTGCTAAAGTGGACATATTAATGGTAAATAAACATAAAAAGATCTTCAAGTTCATTATTCGTTAGTAAAGTATTAATTAAACTGATAATTAAACATCACTGTAGCTTCTTTTAATATCTAAAATTAAAAGGATGGTCGTTAAAAAGTGTTGGAGAGAGGCAGGAGAGATAATAGAGCAGTAGGGCGTTTGCCTTGCACACAACCAATCCAGGATGGACAGTGGTTCGAATCCTGGCATCCCATATGTTCCCCTGAGCCTGCCAGGAGCGATTTCAGAGCACAGAGTACAGAAGTAACCCCTGAGTGCTCCGGCTGTGACCCAAAAACAAAAGCAACAACAACAACAACAACAACAACAAACTCCCCTCCCCAAAATAAAGTGTTGGAGAATATGTGGAGGAATAGAATATTCAAACATTTCTGGTAGGAAGATATTTGAACAATGCTAACTACCTTCCACAAATGAGTTTAGCAATGAAAATAAACTCTTGTAAAAAGTTTAATGTACACCTATCATATAATCTATCATTCCTTTCATATACATTTTATCCAAAAGAAGTAAAAGTGTATGTCCCCTTAAAAGGCTAGTCCATGGTTATTCATTATGACTTGTATTAGTCAGAAAATGGAAACAACCCAAGTGCCCATAAGTAGGTGTACATATTTTTAAAAATGAGTGTATATCTATGCAATGGGAAATTACTGTACCAAAAAAATAAATGACTCTCCAAAAAGAAAACAATGGTATATGCTGGGAAAGATGTCAAAAAAGACTACCAACTACATGGTTTCACTTACATAAAATTCTAGAGAAAATCAAGCTGCTGTGATGGAAAACCCGAAGATAAGAATGTGAAGAGGGACTAGAGAGGGTTACAGAGAAATAAGACGAACTCCAGGGTGTGCTAACAGTGTTGGTGGTGATTATGGGTGCATGGATGCTCTGACTTACCTCAACAAGCTCAGCAAACCTCAATAAAGCTTTTTTATTTTATTTTATTTTATTTTTTTAATAATGCTGTTTTAAACAGAGAAAGTTACAAAGTTTAAAGAGCAATGAGAGGAAAATACCATACATGTGATTGAATATACATGGAATATTTTGAAAAGTTCTACACAAACAGCATTGATGCAAGAAGCACATTTAAAGCTATCACGTGGGTGGGAGCAGAAAGACTAAAGCTGCACAGGGAGGACAAGTAACACACAAAACTTTGCAAAAAAAAACAAAAGCCTCTTCACTATGATTTTTCTTTTTTTTTGCGGGGGGAGGCACATCTAGTTACGCTCAGGGGTTACTCCTGGCTATGCACTCAGAAATAGTTCACTGCTGGGGGACCATATGGGACACTGGGGGATGGAACTGTGGTCCATCATAGGCTAGAGTGTGCAAGGCAGACGCCTTACCATTTGCACCACCGCTCTCCACTATTTTTTAAAGTTTTCTAGGATAAGACCGTTTGCCTCCCTCAATTAAAAAAATATTTGGGACCAGAGAGATAGCATGGAGGTAAGGCGTTTGCCTTTCATGCAGAAGGTCATCGGTTCAAGTCCCTGCATCCCATATGGTCCCCCGAGCCTGCTGGGAGCGATTTCTGAGCGTAGAGACAGGAGTAACCCCCGAGTGATGCCGGGTGCAATCCCCCCCCTCAAAAAAATAAATAAATAAAAGAAAATGTTTCAGAAATGTTTATGAAACAGATGCCATAGTTTTGTCTCCAAAAAAAGACAAGTGGCGCTTTTGTGCTTTTGGAGATTGACATGTGGCCCAGACATGCCACATCTCTGAAAATCCTGCCAGCAAATGCTGCCATTCGCTAAGGGAATAATTGCCTTGAAATGTATAAGACTCCATCATGCCCTACGTGTAGGCCCATTGCACAGATGCTTAAGCATTTTCAAGCTGGGTTTTCATGTGCACAGTCAGTATGTCTTTTAGCCATGGTTTCCCTTTAAGTAAAGTAAACAGTAACCAGAAGATAAGCTTGGGAGAGAGGTTTGCCCATGAAAAACATCTTTTCTTTTTAGTTTATTGTAGAGGAAAGTGGGCGGGGGTGGTTAGAAAATAATTAAAAGTGTGTGCTTCCTTATAACATGCTATCTCCACTAACTGAACTTCTAACCTGACATAAATACATTGCATACTGTAACCTGTTTCTCCTGATTATTAACCTTGAGCATGGCAACCGATAAATCATTCCTGAAACAGCTGGCGTTCAGCATTGCCCCAAAGGTATATGATTACGATCGTTTTATATATATCTTGGTATGCAGACATGAAAAATTCATTGAAGAGGTTGGTATTGTAAGACTCATTGTAATGAATTTTCTCAAAAACATAGATCATGGTTAAAATAGGTGTCTACTTATTATAATGCAGCCATTTATATCTTCTTGAATTACCTTGCCCATAGCTCAGCCATTTTCTTAAAGTCAAACACGGTGATACCTAAACAGATTTACTACAGTCACTTTGTACTGCTTAAAAGTAGAGGTTGCCCCCCCTCTTTCTCTTTTTCTGTGTTAAAGTCAAGAGGATCCCAATATTTTAAGAGAGGGACTGGAGAGATAGAACAGCAGTAGGGTGTTTGCCTTGCATGCAGCCAACCCAGGATGGATCTGGGTTCGATTCTCAGTATCCCATATGGTCTCCTGAACCTGCCAGGAGCGATTTCTGAGCACAGAACCAGGAGTAACCCCTGAGCTCTGCCGGGTGTGACCCAAAAACAAAACAAAACAAAACAAAAATAAAAAATCAATACTTTAATAGATTCATTAATTTGGAAAGTCATTCCTTTAAGTCAACTTCTTTGTAGGGTTTGACAATCACAAACATGTATAAAAAGCCTGTCAAATTTTGTGTATTTTCTTGGTTTCGGGATACCACCTGGGAATGCTCCGTGATTATTCCTGGCTGTTGCACTCAAGGTTCACACCTAGGAGTGCGTGGGAACACCTGCAGAGTAAGCTCCTTTCCTCCTGTACCATCACACCAGTTTTCCAAGTTCATGTTTCTCACAACACATCAAGATGTTTCAGTAGGACTCACACCCTGGCTCATTTACTTATTTGGTATTATTTTCATTTATTTGAATAATAAAGGCTCCCCAAATGTCCCTGATTTTAAGGAAACAAGGAAGCAGCTTAGTTAGGTGGTATCTTTTGCAAGGTCCCATATCTGGATTGGTGATTTCAGATTTGAAACTATGCCTCAGGTTGATCACAGGAACAAACATAAGCATGGTTAGTGCTTCCTACTTCCTGAAAGGCTAAATGTGTGGGCAGGCTAATCTGTGGGGTTCACTGCAGCTCCAGCTTTAGTACTAGCACTATCAGGTACATGTTACATCAAGGAAGCAGGCCCAACAAGTGGGGGTTCTCTACCTCCTAACCCTCAGCACATGATTTGAAACTGAAGAGCAGGCTAGTCATGACTTAACAGAACTTTATCAGCCACCATGTTAGGGTTTCTTACTTTTAACTTTTTTTTTTTTAAGTTTCTGGGCCACAACCAGAGGCGATCAGGGGTTACTCCTGGCTTTGTACTCAGAAATCGCTTTTGACAGGTTTAGGGGATAATATGGGATGCCAGAGATCAAACTCAGGTCTGTCCTGGGTCAGCCACGTGCAAGGTTGGCCTACCACTGTGCTATCACTCTGCCCTTTCTGAGCTGCTTGACCAGGCCTGTAAACTGTCATTACAGGAACTTACAAAAGAAAACAAACAAAAATGCTCGAGAGATTGAACAGGAGGTAAGGTATTGGCATTGCATATAGCCAATCCTGGTTTGACTCCTGTCAACACCTATGATGGTACCTGGAGCCCTGGCAGGAGTAATCACTGAGCAGAGACCAAGGAGTAAGCTCTGGGCATGGCCTGAAAACTGAAAAAAAATGGTGGGGGAGATATTTGAGTGCCAGAGAGATAGCTCAGTGGGCTGAGCACATGCTTTCTATTTTGTGTACAGGAAGCCTGGGTTTGATGCCCACCACTACATGATCTCCATGTACTGCTGGGAGCAAGGTCCCAAATTGAAGCTCCAGACATTGTATGGCCCCAAATAAAAAAGAGAGGGAAGAGAGTGAGAAAGTGAGGGGAAAGATTAATTTTTCTCTGTGTGCTAGTGATGGGAGATGCAAGATTAATATGTCAATGTGTGAGCAGATTTGGTTTCCCTGAGCTTGTGGGTCTTCCTGTGTCTTTATAAGGTCACCTTTTAATTTGGTCATGAGTGCCCTGTTCTCTAGGGAGGAAATACCATGAAAGCACTTTCAGTCTAGTAGCTTTTTGAAGGTCCCAGCTCCAAATGCGGTCCCACTCTCAGGCTGAGAGGCAAAGCACCAGCATATAAAGGTGGGTGGGGCTGGGGAACCCAAGCCAGCTTGAAATACATGACAGCTAGCACACACAAATACCTGAATTAAGGGGAATTGGGTTAGGAGTTGGAGACAGGGGATGTACAATCAAGCAGTGCTCAGGAGGCCTGGAGCTCTTCAGGCAATTCTCAGCCATCATGGCTGTGGTTCAGGGCATGGACCCAAGGCTACTGCACTGCTTGTATCTGCAGTGCTAGGGCAATGTCTGGGCTTCCTGTTGGTTCTGGGAATTAAACTTGGGTCCAACACATGCTAGGCATGCTCTTTAGCTGTTGTACTGTCTCCTGGAGCCTAAACAGGAATTTGTGGGAGGGGGCCCACACCAACCTCTGGTCAGGTCTTACCCTATCTTGGAGCTAAGGAATCGCTCAGGTGAGACAGGGGCACCATATAGAATACTAAATGTTGAACCTGAGTTGGCTGCATGCAAGGTAAATACCCTACCCACTTTACTTCATAAGGATTTTTTTTGTTTGTTTGTTTAGGACCACACCTGGAGATACTCAGTGTTACTCCTGACACTGGACTCAGGAATTTCTCCTGGCAGGCTCAGGGGACTATATGGGATGCCAGGGATAGAACACAGGTTGGCTACATGCAAGGCAAACACCCTACTTGCTGTCTCTCACTTTGAATATTTTTTTTTAACTAAAACCCCTCCTTGACTGGGGAGTGGGAGAGAAACTGGGGGCAATGGTGGAGGAAAGGAAACACTGGTAAAGGGATTGATGTTGGAATAGAGTATATCTGAAATTCAACCATAAATAACTTTATAACTTGGCAGTTCATGGTAGTTCCATACATTAAAAAGAAAAAAAGGTTAAGAAAAAGAAAGGCTCCTCAAACTTGATAAGCCTATAAAATTGGATTTTTTTTTTTTTTTGGTTTTTGGGTCA
>PVKC010035718.1:0-13193 GCA_004027635.1 Crocidura indochinensis | reverse complement strand
TCTAATCCCATATCAACTACAATTAAGTTGAAGCATCACAAAAACAGTTGTTGACATACAACTTGTTTAGAAATTTAGGCCAACTACAAAGATCATACAGTGAATAGGGCACTTTCTTGCTCCTGGCTAACCTGGGTTTATCCCCAGCACTGCCAGAGTAATTTCTTAGTGCTGAGTCAATAATAACGCTAAGTCTCACCGGTGTGCCCCTAACTCCAAGAAAAAATATTAGGGTATATTTTTTAACAGCGTGGAAGTAAGCATTTATATAATTCACTAACTTTTAGAATGATAAAAGTATCTGCACAATCTGGTTTTAGAACTTTTCTGTCATCCCTAAAAGAGTCCTTGTGCTTGAGAATGGCCATGTAGTTTTCCCATTACCAGTCCAAGCAACGAGCAGCCATTTTGTCTCTTTCCATTTCCCATTCACATCATCTCTCTGCATCAATTTGCCTATTTACCAATTTCTAAACACTTCATTAAAGATATTAATTTTTACTGATAAAAACATCAATTGATACCACTTTTGGGGGTGAGGAGAATGGGAGGCATGCACCCCACTGTGTTCAGGACTTACTCTTAATTCTGTGCTCAGGAATCACTTCAGGTGCTCCTGGTGTGCTGGGGACGAAATGGGGTACTGGGTATCAAAATCTGGATTGTCTTCATGTAAGATGAATGACCTATTCACTATACTTTTCAATACCTGTTTGATACTTAATTTTTGAAGATCAACATCCTCTGGTGTGTTTTTTCTCATTAGTATTATTTGTGCAGAAAAATAGTATTTGCATTATTTCTGCATACAGCTTAGTTACAAGATTCACAAATTAAGGGCCAAAGCCATACGTAGTGCAGACGCTAGAGCTTTTTACTTAACCCTTGACTGACCTAATTTAATCCTGTTTAATCCCTGGTACTTTATCTGTATCTTGAGGACCATCCGGAGTCATTCTTGAGCACAGAGCCAAGAATAGCCCCTGAGCACCACAGAGTGGGATCCCAAAACAAAACAAGAGCCTCACAAATTAAATGAAATATGTGGAAAAGAGGTATTGTATATAGCACATGTGTTACATTAAAAAGTACATACATTTTTGCCATTGTAGATCTGTTTTCTTTCCCTGTGACTGACTCTATTTCTCAAAATAACAATAGTATTGAAAAGTGGAGGGCAATAAATAAATGCCTGAATGAATGGGAAGCTACAGAGGACAGAGGTCAGAGAATTCACAGCCTGGGAATTTGTGGTCAAAAGTCCCTGAGCTGGTCCCTTTGAAACCCAATTTCTTTCAGAATTTAGCTTTTAGAAAGGTAATACAGTTTGTGTACTGTGCGTTATGTGATACTCTTATGGGATTCAGGGAACAGTAATTTCTGTTGTAAAGCGTTGATTATAGACATTGTATCGGGCAGTGAAAGATCAGATAACTTTTTGTCAGTACAGGTCAATTTGGGGAGAAGATTCAGTTGCTACCAAAGTTAGAAAAAAATTCTTCATAAGGGCCCAGAGCAATAGCATAGCAGTAAGGCATTTGCCTTGCATGTGACCAACACAAGATGGACCCCTGTTCGAAACCAACCTCAAATCCCATGTGATCCCCCGAGACTGCCAGTAGTGACTTCTGAGTGCAGAGCCAGGAGTAACTCCTGAGCACCGGTGGGTGTGACCCAAAAACAAAACAAACAAAAAAATGGAAGGAAGGAAGGAAGGAAGGAAGGAAGGAAGGAAGGAAGGAAGGAAGGAAGGAAGGAAGGAAGGAAGAAAGGAAGGAAGGAAGGGAGAGAGAAAGGAAAGAAAGAGAAAGAAAGAAAGAAAGAAGACAGAAAGAAAGAAAAAGAAAGAAAGAAAGAAAGAAAGAAGAAAGAAAGAAAGAAAGAAGACAGAAAGAAAGAAAAAGAAAGAAAGAAAGAAAGAAGAAAGAAAGAAAGAAAGAAAGAAAGAAAGAAAGAAAGAAAGAAAGAAAGAAAGAAAGAAAGAAAGAAAGAAAAAGAAAGAAGAAACTCTTCATAAAATCGTTTCAATTGTGTGGCCAAGATTTATGAATCTGTCCAACATTTTTATCCCAGGATATTACCTTGCAAGTATTTGTTCCATCCTCTTTCTATCTCCCTTTATCCCATTCCCTGTGCCATATAAGGCTTCATGCAATTTAGCCATGGGTGTACTTGTCTTTCTTTCACATCATTAACTTCCCATCAGACTTGACTATATGCCAAGTTAGCTGTGCAGTTTGGTGGATAAAGGCCAGGAATGGATGCAGTATGGCCAGCCAGAGCTACATTCTCTTGTGGTTTGTGGTTTTGCTTTCTTTTTTGGTCTGGATCATAGCCATGTTCATTTATTATTGCTCCTGAGACCCAAAAGATGAAGATGGTATTTCATAAGGTCAAAAAGTTTTACTTGGAGAAAAATATGAAGATAATAAGAGCAATTGTTCCCAGACTCATGGTTGGTTATTTTTGTTCCCTTGCCAAATCTTGGCACTGGGCAGTTGTAGGAAGAGTTGAGAAACCAAGGAAAACAGTGTACTTGAGTAAATGATCTTGATATAAAGATAGAATTCAGGTGTCAGGGCAATAATATAGTAGGTAGTCTATTTACCTTTCACACAGCTGAGCCAGTTTTGATCCCCGGTACCTTTTATGGTTCCTTGAACCCCACCAGGAGTGATCTCTGAGCACAGAACCAGGAATAAGCTCTGAGCGCCATTGTGTACGCATATCCTCCTGCCAAAAATATAAAAGAGAATTATGGGGCCAGAACAATAGTACAATGGGTAGGGTGTTTGCCTTGCATGCAGCCGACTGGGTTCAACTCCTGGCATGCTCATGGTTCTACGAGTCTTCCAAGAGTAATTTCTGAGTACAGAGCCAGGAGTGACTCCTGAGCGTTGCCAGGCATGACCCAAAAACAAAAACAAAAAAGAAAAAAGAATTACAAATAAGTTATAGAATTAAATATCGCCTTTACAATTCAGAAATAGAATAGAGCAGATATTTCTGGATTAGTTAAAATTGTTAAAATTCTTGCATCATTATCTTTCATAATTTTTCTAATGTGTCTAGCAAGCTTTATTTTTTAACCATATTTTTCATGACTTAGTTCATGTCCAGATTTCACCTATAGTTCTAGGGAAATTATAATTGCAGCCCAATGAACTTTAATTGGTCTTCCATGTCACTTTTTTTTATTTTAACAGACATGTATTAGAATATATAATGGCAAATCTTACACAGTGAAATTAAAGGTAGTCTCCATGGCACTTTTTATAACAATTACCTATCAGGCATGTGAATGAACATTTTTGCTTATTCGGGGGTTGTCCACATTCAACAGAGGACAGGGTTACTCCTGTCTCTGTGCTCAGTAATCATTCCTGGTGGTTCTTAAGAGATCATATGCAGAACTGGAGATAAAATCTGAGTGGACCACATGGAAGGAAAGAACCTTACTTGCTATACCTCTCCCTAGGCCAGAATTAATATTTTACTCTATTTGTAAAAAAAATGCTTTTGTGCCATAGAATGTGTGCATTAAGATGACTTATTAGACAGATCACACTACAGAGAGTGAGTCTCAATTTCTCTGAATTAGAGGAAAGATCAAAAGGTAGGGCTGTACAATCTTCAGCAAAGATCTCTCTATACAGGGTCTTCCGAGAGTTTTGTATTTGAAGAATCAAAACCATATGTAGGGAGTAATACATTCTTGAAGAGTAATTCGAATGTAATATCAAATGAGGTGATGATACTGGATGTTTTGATGAGTACTCAGGTAAATGCACTGGGTTTTGCTATGGTTACTTATTTTAAAAATTCTTACATTTTTACTGTGATCCCAGATATCTGAAGGTGAACCATCAACATGAAGAGATGTTGAATTCTTATCTTTTCCATTTCTGGACTGCATTGTTGGGTGTCTTAATTTACACCCACCTGTTAGTTTCTTTAGAAGTCTTACCATCTCGCACAAGTCTCGTTTTTCTCATTTCCCAACTTTAATGTGCTAAACTGGTCCTGCCTTGGTTTTGCACCTGTTTTCTCTTACCAAGCATCTTCCTGAGTTTGCAGACATTTCTGCTTGTTACCACATTTCCTGTTGTTAAAAAGCTGACAGCCCACATGGACGCCCTCCTTGTGTCTTTTTGCAGCCTTCCTCATTTTCTAGGTTACACTTAGCCCTCATGTGAGGTTGTCACTACTGCGCAGATTTTGCGATTCTGCTCATGCTTGTATCTTTCCTTTTTTGCCCCCGTAGATCATGTAAAAGCTGTGATTTTCCATGTTGGTGCCCATGAGCATTACCTGAGAAGTGTCAGATATTTGGTATTTGTTAAACATTTTAAAATTTGGATGTTTCCTAAGTAGAGCTCAGGAGGCTTGGGGCCCTTTCCAGAATTTCTTACCCAACTGTGCCAACAGTTCAATATGAGGGTCCAAAGATGCAGTGGTTTGGAGGCCTTCCAGTACTGTGAGACTTGAGTCACCCCAGTTGTGCTTGGGGAACCTTCTACCCAGGAGATAAAACAGATCTAACAACCTTTTGGTTGTCTGGTGTTCATTTGGAGTCGATACTTTAACCTTGTACTATCTCTCCAGCCTCCAGCTGGGGAGTTTTAAAGCTTCTTGATGCCAGGGTTTGTGCCTAGTAGTTCTAATTAATGTGTCTTGGAAAAAAGGGTTGGGGATTGTGACCCTGGTGTTCTGAAGAGTCCCCAGGGGATGCAGACAGCATTGTAGCCACCCATTTTAGTACTCCCTTGCCTTCTTAATACGTTGTTAATGTCAAGTGTGAGTCCCTGATGGGAACCACCAGTGCCAGTCTGTGTAAATTTGAGGTTCCATTCAGGGCAATGGGTTTGGGTGAGTGGGACGTAGGCCTGTCCATTTGTTGTGGTTTTCACCACACAAGCACACTCATCTTCTTATCAGTAACCCCGTGATAGCCATATGTCTGCGGCAGGCTGGAGACCATATGGACTGAAGTCTATTCATCTACTTCTGAGGCTGGTCGCTGGGGGCCTGGCTTTCCTTTCATAACTTGGGCCCCCTGCCTTGCAACCAACCATTTCCATGTTTCTGTTTTGTAATTTTGAAAACTCAAGCCAGCACCCTCTTTCCTTATCAGCTGTTCATTCACTTTCTGGAAAAATAGCCAAAGATGCATTTGAGGTGCTGAAGGGGAGTTTTTCCCTCACATGAGAAAGATGGGTTATTTGTGCATACAATATGATTTTTCTGAGCTTGGAGAAAGGCATTTCTAAACTCAAACTGCCATCTAGTTAGTTTCCTCTTATTCTCCAGGGATCTGTGGGATTTTGTAATCTTTACTGATCCAGTGAAGAACCAAGCATTCAGCTTGTCTTCTCCATCTTTGCGTTTTCTGTTCCCAGAATGCAAGCTCATTTTTAGACAGTGGGTATTTCAGTTATAGTATGGACTGTGTTGGTCCTGTTTCCAAAGTGGCTGAGCATAATTATACATAGAGATAGACTTCTAATCCCATCCACTCAACTGCTTTATGCTGACGGAAATTTCATTCCCAAAACAAAATTTTAATCAGTAAGTGGGAAATTTCTAAGTGAGGTGATTTGGATAGTCATAATACACGCACAGCTATTTTAATGATGTGACTTTTACGGAAAATCAAGAATTGTCATCTAATGTGTCAAATGAAGAAGTGCTTCCTTTTGCAAACTCCTCTGAAATTCTGGAAATGATCTAAGCATCAGCTTTCTTTAATAGGGGAGGGATCAGTTTATAGAAATTATATTTCTGTCACATTTTCCCCTGAGCAGCAGAATGAAAAAAGAATGGGAGTCAAGAGCCCCGTGGGCCATGGCACATGCATGCTGGAGATCCATGTTCATATCTGGTACTGCAAGGCCTCTCAACACCAGGAATGACCTCCATGGACTTGTGAGAATAGCTTGTGAGCATCAGCAGATGGATGTATCCCTCTTCCAAACAAACAAAGCAAGATGAACTCGAGCCAGAATCAGAGCCAGAGCCAAAAACAATGGGGCTTCTGCTAGAGCTCAAATACTGAAACCCTAGAGTACCTGCCTGGGGAGAGAGAGCATGCTGACTGCATGCAACAATGCTGAGCTCCGTCTTCAGCCCTTCTCTCCTGGCCTCTGTCCAGATCCAACCTCCGAGTCTGGCAAGGAAAGTAGACTGGTAGACTGAAATTATTTGTTAAAGTATTTGGGTGAAAAAAAAGCATTGTTTTGTAGAGTCCGCCATGCTGTGCGGGACAAAGAATGGAACAGGATGCTTTTTTAGCACCCAAGAAACTGATGTATGAAATCTCTAGACCAATCTTTGAGAGATGTTGCCTAGAACTGTGTTGTTGCCAAGATGTCCCACTGTGTCCTCATCTGGACATAGGGAGAGTAATGTTTTGGTTATAAAAAAGGACAAAGGAGTGAACATCTGGCCCAGGGTTACAATGCTGAAGCTTTTGATGGCTGGCAAAGCAATCTGTCCCTTTGGAAGATACTCTTGCCTGCAGTAAAAAGAGAAAGCAAAAGAGGGAGGTGGTCCCTCCATATTAGAAAAAGCCTTCAGGAACCGGATGTATCTTATCACTAAACAAGATCTGCCTCTCAGTCTAGGATGCAGTATATCCCCTCTGGAGATAAAAATCCAAAATGCTCATATTTTTTATTGCTTTTCTTTTCTGCAAGGGAAAGTTACATTGTGTACTTAAGAGGCCGATGGGGCAAATCTATATTGCAAAGAAGAGGTATTTTATCTAGCTGTGTTTTTCTGCCTTTTTTTTTTTTCCATAAAAGAAGTTAAGAGGGCTAAGGGGGTTGTATATTTCTAAAACCACCCATAGTCCTAGAAACCCAACCATTAAGCTTCACAGAGAATCACCCTGCTTTCAGTTGTCATGAATCATTTATTTCTTAAGTGGCTCTTGAAGTTAGAGTTGTGAAAATGATGTTGAAGAGGTGGAGGAGGGTTGCAGAGTGAAAAGCACGCTGATAATTAGAAATCTTGTTTAAAGGCTGCCTTGAAAATACATTTACTTAAATAAATTACTTCTTGCCCCCACCTGAAAGGACGACGAAGAAGCTCTAGGCCGGTTTTCTTTGGTTGGTTTAGGATCGAATGTATTTATCTGGAAGATTTAATTTCATAATGGAACTGGGATTGGCCTGACTTTCAGTAAACCATGACTATATTATATTTGGGCTCCCACTAAATATATTTGCTACGGCTTCCAATAGCATAATAGCCCAAATTGGGTGAAGCAACAGAAATAAATGACTGATTTTTTGGGACTCTGTCCACCCCCTGTGTCAGTCAGGTTTCTGTGAGACTTCTCTCCTTGCATTGCTTGCTGCTTCTAGTTATCTCCACACTGCCATCCTCTATGCAAGCCAACCCCTGAATTCTCTCTTTGTGTCCCAGTCTTCATATAGTGACACTTCTCATGTTGGATTTCAACCACCCTAAATGGCCTTTTTTTGTTTAATTTGTGATGATTGTCTCAGGGTTTACTCTTCATTCTGCTTGGGAGTCACTCTTTTCATCTTTTCAGTGTTGGGAACCATATGCTGTGTGGTGGAATTGAACCAAGAGCTGGCCCAACACCAGGGAAATGCTTTTCCTCCTGTGCTATCTCTGTCCCCCAAGGAACTTCATTTTAACTTAATATATCTTTAAAGATCCTCTGTTTAAATAAAATCCTATTCTGAGATCCATGAGTAGGGATTCAACAGTTGAGTTTTAGGGAAGCATGAGTTTTTTTTAATTTCTTAAAAATTTTAGGCCACACTCAGATGCTCTGTGCTTACTCTAGCTCTATGCTCAGAGAGTATTTGGTATGCCAATGATCAAATTAAACCAGGATTAGCCATGTGCCAGAAAAAGTGCCTTGCCCACAGTACTGTCTCTCTAGCCCCAAAGAAAGCAGAATTTTGTCTAAATCTGCTTCTCAACTTTCAGGTAATACTTGGAGTTCTCTCCAAAAGCACATGACTTCTCACAGATCCCTTTCTCAGAGGTGCTGTGTCTGAGTATCCAGCCTTTTTTTCCTTTATTTGTTTGTTTAGTTTTTGGTCCACACCCAGTGATGTGCAGGGATTACTCCTGGCTTTGTGGTCAGAAATCACTCCTGGCTTGGGGGGCCATAAGGGACGTTGGGGATCAAACCCAGGCCCATCTTGGGTAAGCCATCCTGGTAAGCAAGGTAAATGTCCTACCTCTGTGCTATCACTCCAGCCCCTCCCAGCTATTTTCATCTTAGCTGTTTTAATATCCTTTGCTTGCAGTTCCACTGTTGTTCATTTATAGATCTTTTAAGGGAATCTCATGCGCTGTTACCTGGTAGAGGTCTCACTATTTCCAGATGGATTATAAATTCATTGAAGGCAGACAGCAATTCTTATTATTATTTCCATAGTGTGTCACGTGGAATTGAATAACATTTTAGCTGCATTTATCTGAAATGAGCTGAAGATTAAAAAAATGAGATGGAGAGCTGAATAGGGCAGAGAAATAGTAGGGGAGAAAGGTACTTTTCTTGCATGTGGCTGATCCGGGAATAATCTCTGGCACCTCATATCGAGTCCAAACACCATCAGAGGTAATTCCTGAGCAGAGACAGGAGTAAGTTCTAAATACTGTTGGGTGTGTCTCACTGCCCCACTCCCAAAAGGGAAAATATTAGAATGGTTGGAGATAGAGGCTGTGATTCAGTAATAGAATATATGATTCACATAATTGAAACTCTGGTTTGATCCTAGTATTAGAAAAATAAAGTACAAAAACTATAAAAAAATAAAAAGGGAGGAGTGAAGAATGGAGAGATTGATATATATATGCATATATATATGTATATGTACATATGTATTCAAGGACACTGGTTATACAGGAGAGCAAGGAAAAGTACCTACATTTTTTATAATACTTTACACCTAAATTACCTATATTTTATGGCACTTTGCACAATTTGCTATCATTTTCTAACTTGCTTCCCCTTCTAAACCTGAAAAATTGATATAGTAAGCAATATTTTTTTTCATGGCATAGAAAATGAAAACTTACAGTGGGGGTGTGACATACCTACATCCACCAGAAAAGCTAGATTTGTGGGAAGAACTCCAATTTATGCTTCTGAACTCAAAACCCACAATTACATTTCAACAAATACCAGAAACACTCTACAGGATAGGGAAGATGGCATTAATCAAAATTTGATATTTTTACATTCATATGTTATGAGGGCATTTTGCATCTTCTTCCATTTATCAATGTGCAATCTTGGACAGTTACACATTCTACCTATTTTATTGTCGTCCTCTAAATCACAGATCTGATCTTGTAGAACTTTTGAGAAATAGAAGAGTTGCTACAGGAAAAGCAATAGGACAGAGCCTGGCACATAGAGCTCTGTAAATGCTCAGCTGTTTTGATAATTTACTGAAAGGATATAAGATAAGGTATTCACTGAATATTTATGGAATACTTGTGAGTTGCTATAGTATAAGGGGAGTGCCAGAATTTACCTAACAGAGTCCAAAAGAATCTGGTATATATCATTATTGTGTTTTAATATGCAATGGACTGTCTTAAATCAGTGGTCTTCAAACTACGGCACGCGGGCCACATATTGTATTTGTTCCTGTTTGGTTTCTTCACATCAAAATAAGATGTATGCAGTGTGCATAGAAATTTGTTCATAATTTTTGTTTTTACCATAGTCTGGCCCTCCAATGGTCTGAGGGACAGTGAACTGGACCCCTGTTTAAAAAGTTTGAGGACCCCTGTTAAATAATAGAAAAAGGCTATAGATTGGCAATAGAAATTATTAGGGACTCAAGAATAGAACCATCTGGTGAGTTTATGTTTTTGATGAGATTACACTAGTTACTGCGGCACATAAAAACATAAATGGAAAGATATATAGTGTTCATGGGCTGAGAAACTCAACTTTGAAAGATGTTAAAAATTAATCTATAATTTCAGTCTTCTTCATGTGTTTTTTTTGTTTGTTTGTTTGTTTGTTTTGGTTTGGAGGACATTCCTGTGCTCAAGGCTTACTCTGGCTTTGTGCTCAAGGATGATAGTGTTCAAGGGGCCATATGTGGCAAATGTGCAAAGCAAATGTTTTGCTCAGTACTATCTCTCTGATCCACAGGACTTATTTTAAAATGATAATACTAGGTAGGATACCTCACATTCCAGCTTTTCTAGGAATAAAAGCCCTAACTGCAAATTGTCTTGGCTGTCTTGTTAGGAAGACTTGTACACTGTACAATTCTAGAAGATAAGGGTGTCTCCTTCCAGAGTAAAACTTAGGTTTGCCCACTGTTCAGTATAATAAAGATGCCTTTTTCTAAAACAGGGCTCTATTATGACTGACCCATGTTATTCAGACTCAAGTGTTCTCTCTATGCTATATAAAGCCTCTGCTTACACAATGCCTACCTCACCCTCCACTGCAGAGACTCGGGCATCAAGTAGAAATGAACTTTTTGCTGCTTACTCTGTGACGGAGGTACAATTCCTTGCCCTGACCCAGGAATCTGTGTCTTCATATAGCAGCTATGAAAAAGTGTCAGACCGAATTGTTAGTTAACAACTTGGATACAAACTAAGACTCTTTCAATTCTTTGACAGAGTTGTGATAAATCTTCACTTGCAAAATTAATTTAGCATATTGAATTTCAAGACAGAACAGTAAGAATTTGGAACAATGCCTTTTCAAGAAACTAAAAACAAATAGACCAGCTACTAGTGCCAAGAAAGACAATTTTTTTTGCTGATTTCTCTTTTTTCCCCCCACAAGGGATGACTAATATGTCTTTTTAACTTGTAGAGGACCTTGCATTTTTTACATTATTTTTTGACAGTCACTTTTATGCCCATTTTATATTTTGAACTTTTCCAGAGACCCCCGACTTCTTTCAGTGGTGGTGTTTTGGTTTGAGTTTCCTTTGTATTTTATCATGATTTTCACCTTCTCATTTTGTTGTTGCCTATGTTCTTATACCGACTAGGGTCACAAACTGATGGTGCTTTTCAAAGGTTGCACCCTTCATTACTGTACTTACGCTCTCTCTTTTGCTCTCTTTTTCTTTCTCATTCTTGCTCTCTCTTGCTTTCTCTTTCTCTCTTTCTCACACACACACATGGCTGTGGTGTGCAGGAGACCACACACACTGTATTGTGATGTCAGGTATTACAAACAACAAACAATGCTGCCAGGACAGCCCCCGGCATGCATGTCATTGCCAACAATATAGCTTATGACCTCATGCATGGAAGGCTATGTTTACCATGGAGCCAAGTTCCTGGACCATTGATTTCTTTTGAAAACTTAACACTGGGGCTCAGAACTATACAAAGATAAAGACACATGTCTTACATGCAGCTAACATTAGTTCAATACCCAGCATCACATATGTTTCCACAAGCTCTTGCAAAGTTAAGTCTTAAGCACTGCCAGGTATGGCTCAAAACAAACAAAAAGTTAAATAAATAAATAAATAAATGCTTAGCACTCCCTATTTCTACAACTTTTCTTACCCAGTTTTTTCCTTTGAATAGACCTAAAGAAATGATGGGCATTTTTTCTATTTACTCCTAATGCCTGTAACTCTTGTAATAGGCATTGAAAGAAAATATAGGCGAAAGTGAATACTCAGGCAATGACTGAGCTAGGACCTACTTTTTTTTTTTAATAATAAATGGCTTCTATTCTATAAAAATAACATTGCTGTCTGGTGACAGTAAATTAATATAACCACATAGAGCTCTACTTTTGCCTGGTACTTTTCTCCATGAACTTACACACCACTCAGGCTATTTCAGGTTCTTTTAGGAGGGAGATGGTTTGTAAATTATAGATAATCAAAGAAGTGCAAATCCAGAATCCAAATCCAAAGCTCTCTTCTGATCATAGAGCTATTTTTGATATAATGTAAGGTGATTAAGTGATTTGGGAGTAAGCTTTTGATCTTTTTTTTTTCACCGTTCCTCAGCAGAACCAAAGAGCTTACAATACCTGTCCTTTCCTATATAGCCATCTCATTCTTTAGGATCCTAGTGGGCAGTTTACAGCTGAACTGCCTTCATGTCTTCAGCAGCACTGGTTGTGTGCTCAAGTTCCAGTAACATTCATGTAGCTCTCCAAAGCATTGAACTGCAGGGTTTGGTTCTCTGCAGTGATGCTCAGGAGTTACTCCTTGCTCTGCACTCAGAAATTGCTGCTGGTTTGGGGGATCATATGGGAAGACGGGGGATTGAACCACAGTCTGTCCTAGATTAGCGCTTCCAAGGCAAACGCCCCACCACTTGCACCACCACTCTGACCCGGAAGAGTTTAAATTTTACATAACTGAAATTTGACTTGTGAATCTTATAACTTACTTGCCTCCTTCACTCATTTGTTTTTGATCTGAGTGTGCATTGTATCTAGTTATAGTCCATTCTCCTTTTGCAATTAATATGCATGATCTGGGCATCCAGTGTTAAGACACCACCATTGTGCCAATCTCACCCTTGCCCCAGGTCTCTTTGAGACCCCCACAGCTGTCCTTTCGCTGAATAGAGTTCTTTTGTACAACTGTTGAACAGTGGATTCAAAGTCCTGTTGATAGACATTTGAATTTATTGGTCTATTCTCTTACAAACACAGTTTATGTTTTGATGTCGATGTTATAACTTGGGTTGATTAAATGACGTTGAAGTGTAAGCTCTTCATCCATGTACTGGTAGTACATGCTAGTGGCAACATGTTAGGGAATGTGTCAGAGTGGCCTTGAAACAGGGTTGGCAAAGTGTTTCTGTAAATAGCCATATAAAATGTATTTTCAGTTTTGCAGAACTTTTATGGTTTCCATTGTTCTTCCTTCTAATTTTTTATTTTTTATAACTGTTTAAAAATGTAAAAAGGAGAATCTGACTTGCTTCAAAACCTCCAAAACTTGCTCATCAATTATAGACACATTCATTTTTATGGACAATAAACACCTTTTCTTAGAGCATGGTTCTTTCAATTGGTCCTTTGCTAAGCAAATGAGAATTCAGAATTTTAGGGGGAGTGGAGGGGCCATATCCAACAATGCTCAGGAATTACTCTTGACTCTACAATCAGGAATTACTCCTCACAGTGCTATGGGAACCAGATGGGATGCCAGGGACCAAATTTTGGTGGACCATGTGCGAGG
>PVKC010035717.1:0-13402 GCA_004027635.1 Crocidura indochinensis | reverse complement strand
CTAACTTGCCTCAGGGATCAACATTGAGATTATCTGACTTTTTTTCAAGAAGAACCAAGATCAAAACTGCGATACACTAAGAATGCTGCATGTTAGCCTCCATGGCATGGTTCTAACTGCCATCTTTTTCTCGGTGGCCATGTTTCTCCCCGGTGCCAACTCAGAATTATCCATCTCAACGATGAAGTATTGGATAGTCCCAAACAGTGCTCCATCCATCATATTTACTTTGGGAGGACATTTATGTGTAAAACCTCTTTTAAATTTTGCAGACAATTCCTTCAAGTTTAAGGAGTTACATAAATTTTATGGCTTTAGATTGCTTGGTGTACCACTAAGAAATGTTATAACGTACTACAATCTGGGGACTTGAGGGACAAAGTAATTGTACATGGGTTCAGTTTTATTTTTCTTAATGTTTTTTGACTGTAAGTTCAAAATTAAGGTGTCAGCAGGGGGATTTCTTCCAAGAGCTCTGTTTTTGGGTGATTGACCTTTCACTGTAACTTTACCTTGTCCTCTTTCTTTGCATCATTGTTCACATAATTAAAAATAAATTAAAAACATTTGGGACCCGGGAGATAGCATGGAGGTAAGGTGTTTGCCTTTCATGCAAAAGGTCATCGGTTCGAATCCCGGTGCCCCATATGGTCCCCCATGCCTACCAGGAGCAATTTCTGAGCATGGAGCCAGGAGTAACCCCTGAGCACTGCCGGGTGTGACCCAAAAACCACAAAAAAAAAAAGAAAAAAAAAGTTAAAAAAATTTTTTTCAGATAACTTAGGCAAAAATTAAACATGAGTCCATCATACAGAGTTTATACCATGTTATGTTGGAATAAATGTTATGTTATGTTATGTTGGAATAAATAAACAGTTAACAGAGGACCAAAATTTTGAAATTTCCCATTTTATAGTCACAAGCTTTGAGAAATCCAGGCCTGTGGTGAGCATAATAGATGGTAGGTAGGTGACTGGGTGGATACGGATACATGAAAGATAAGTGGGTGGGTAATTGCAAGATGTCAGTGGGTGGGTGAATAAATAGGTGGAAGGATGGACCGTGGATGGGTAAATAGGAGAAAAAGTTCTTACAAATGTAGGACTGACAGTACCATGTTGCAGCCATTACTCTTATAAATAAATTAGACAAAATCCAACATATTTTAAGTGAATATAGTGAATGTTGAGGAAGTAAAGAGAAAGAGAAATTAAAAATATCATTCCTGATAAGTTTGATTCAAGGCAATGACACTTTTATACTATCTCTGCCCTTCCCTCAAAAGAGTAAAAAGCATTTTTACTTATTTATTTAAGGTACAGTGAGGCACACACCAGGGTGAGACCCTCTGCTTTGAAATGTATATAGTTTTATAATCTAATGATAAATCAATAAAGTTTAAATTAAGCATTAGGAAGGGATTGGGCCACAACATCCATGCTCAGGGCTTACTACTATTTTGTGCTCCTGAGTCATTTCCAGTGGCACTCAAGGAATTGTGCAAAGCTCAGAAATTAGATCAGGTCTTCCTGGTGGTGGAAAATATGCACTAGTGAAGAGATGGGTGTTAGACATTGTATGACTGTAACTCAATCATGAATAACTTTGTAAAAACTAAATAAAATAAAGGTTAAAAATTAATAAATTGGGACCGGAGAGATAGCACAACGGTAGGGCATTTGCCTTGCATGTGGCCAACCCAGGATGGACCCAGGATCAATCCCTGACATCCTATATGGTCCTCTGAGCCTGCTGGGTGTGACCAAAAAATAAATAAGTAAATAAATAAATGAAGCAGTGTCTTACTCATGCAAGACAAGTGCCTTCATCCCTATATTCTCTCTCCAGCCCTAAAAAGAATTTTTTTTGTTTTTTTTTTTTTGGGTCACACCCGGCAGTGCTCAGGGGTTACTCCTGGCTCCATGCTCAGAAATTGCTCCTGGCAGGCACAGGGGACCATATGGGGCACCGGGATTCAAACCGATGACCTTTTGCATGAAAGGCAAACGACTTACCTCCATGCTATCTACCGGGTCCCACGAATTTTTTTTAAACATAGCTCAAGTTAAATTCAATAGCCAAACCCAAATGGGGACATTCTACCAAACTGATCTGATACTTTTAAAGTAATCGATGATTTAATATGGAAGAAGACTTTCAGATTACGTGAAAACTAGAAAGATGTAACAAAAATGCATTGTATGATCCTGGGTCCTGCTCCTCCCCAAATATACTGCATTAAGACTAGGATTGTAGGGGAGCAGAACAATAGTATAACAGGCAATGTATTGGCCTTGCATGCAGCCAAACAGAGTTTGATCACCGGCATCCCAGATGTTCCCTGAGCACTGCTAGAAGTAATTCCTGAGGGCAGAACTAGTAATAAAACCTGAGCATAATAAAATGGTTCTCAAAACAAGCAAAAAATATCAGATTTTATGGGCTGGACAGAGCACAACAAGTAAAGCACTTGCCTTGTATGAGTCCAACCTGAGTTCAATTCCCAGCACCTCAAAAACTCCCCAAAGTCCTGGCAGGATTGATCTCTGAGTTCAGAGTCAGGAGTAAGCCCTGAAAAGAGCTGGTGTGCCCCACACATACACACAAAAGAACTGGACTAAAATAATTGGTCACATTGAGTGTAAATTATAGAGCAGGAAATAGAATTGCATCAGTCTTAAAATTTCTGACTTCGAAATGCCCTTTCTAAGAAAATGTCCTTTCTAGGAAATACATAGAAAATGTCCTTTCTAGGAATTACATATTAAGATATTTTGGGGTGAAGGGCTATGGTATCTGCAACAAAGTTAGCTTAATAAAATGTAAACATATCTATGGGTGTGTTATATAACATATAATACTTTTTATTATCTCTATGATCCTGGATTGGAAACAGTGTCCACTCCCTTACTCTCTTCTCCCACATGAAAGATACACAGGAGGCCATTGTACTATTATTGCAATTTTTTGTACATTTAAATTTTATTGCAAAATAAAAAGAACCACATTACACAACTCAAAGTTAAAAGCAGACACCTCCCTAAGTGAAGAGGCAGCTCGACATGCAAAAGTCATCAAATTTTCATCTATAAGCAAGGCTTTCACAGAACCTTCTAGACTGGTACACTCCTCTAGAGGTTGTTTGAGGCAAACCCACCAGACTAAACATGTCTTCAGCAGGGCATATGTGAAGTCAGGTGTCTTTTAATAATCAAATTTACTTCCACATGGGCAGATATGTGATTCATTAAGGATATAATAATGTCCAGTGTAAGACCAGAGTGATAGTACAGCTGATAGAGTATTTTTCTGGCATGTAACCAATCTGATTTTAATTCCTGGTATCTCATATGGTTGCCCAAGCACCAACAGAAGTAATTCCTGAGTGCAGAGCTAGGAGGAATCCCTAGCATTGACTACTAAGAATCCCCAAACCAAGCAACAACAATAATAATGCTAAGTATTATTATATAGTATTATTATAACCTATGGGCCAAATTTCCAGGACTGTCCCACCATTCTTATGTCATAATTAAAATAAATATCCTCTTGTGGGACTTACATTTTGTGACACTGGAGGTCCTGTGCATAACAGTTACAAAGAGACATAGAGGTCCTCCTCCTCCCAAACAGCTGAGTCTGATACCAGTGAAAACTTACTGGGAACATCAGTACTAGTGAAATCTGCATGGGCTCCTGGCCAGCGAAAATATCAAGGTCCTCCCTCACTAAAGCATCTATCAAGCTGGATCTGAGCTCCAATTGATAGACACGACTTAGGAATTATTCCCAGCCTGAATTGGGCAATCTGTGATCCTCAAACTGGCATAAGGTTATGCTTTTTGCATGGAAAGGAAATAGTCCTAGCATCTACTTGTGTCCAAATCTTTGCCTTTATTGCAGAAGAGTTTAAAAAGATATACAGAAAAGCAAATGAATATTTTGTTGGAGATTTACTACACACTTAAAGAGTCAGAGTTTTGGGCAAATTCAAGGAAGAAGTGTGCTGAAATTTAGAAAGGACTTCTCTTAATCTTGGCATAGATACTGATGGAATATGGAAGGATCATCCAAGAAAAAATAGCCTCTTGATTACAGATTTCTTGGCATTAGGTCACTCCAGTTTTTTACATGATTTTTACATGTATTTAATTTACACATAATTAACTTTACATATAATTTTTGAAGTTGTTATGGTATGTTGGGAGATGGAGATTATAGTAATTTATTAAAATCATATTTCAGGGACCAGAGAGATAACACAGTATGTAGTGCACTTGCTTTGCACACCTCCATCTCAGGTTTGATTCCCAGCACCCCATGTGGTCCCCCAAACACCGACAGGGATAATTCCTGATTTCTGAGCCTGAGCATTGTCAATTGTGACCCAAAAACTAAAAAAAAAAAAAATCACACTATACTCAAGCATAAAGGTCAGTTACCTGCTACTTGTAAATTACATCCAGTTCCAGGCACATTTCCTATGTGAGTCATGTGGTCAGAAAGTTGGCAGAAGTGGCCAGAGGGTAGTTTCAGGGAACCTACATGGAGGCGTCCTACACAACTTGGTCTTCCTCAAATATAATGTTGGTCAACCGAAGTACTAGGTACCACCTCAGCTCTATGTTCCAAAGTATGTTCCTTGCATTCTGAAAGTATTCTTACAGATATTTCTGTCTGGAATTGAGCCAAATTAGTTTATTCTGCATTTTCTTGATGAGAAAAATAAATTCCTTTTTGTTATTTAAAGACCTAATTTATGGAAATGTGCATTGGTGCTACTATTTTGGAAAAACAATATGACACTTTAAGAAACTAAACCAAGAGCTACCATATAATCCTGAGATCCCACTTCTGGCTATCTATACAAAGAGTATGAAAATGTAAGCACAGAAAGGTATAGTCACCTTCACGTCTATTGTGGCAGTATTTACACAGGCTAAAATATGGCCGCAATTGGAGTGCCCATGATAAATGATTGGAAAATAAAGATGTGGTGCATTTATATGTTGGACGTGTTATCATATTTAAAAAAGATGAAATTTTGGGACTGGAGAGATACCACAGTGGTAGGAGCATTTGCCTTGTATGCAGCTAATCCAGGACAGATAGTGATTCGAATTGCGTATGGTCCCGTATTGTCTTCCGTGCCTGCCAGGATCAATTTCTGAGCACAAAGTTAGGAGTAACCACTTAACACCTCAGGTTGTAATCCAAAATATCCCCTCCACAAAAAAGGATAAAAAAAAAAAGTTGAAATTTTGCCATTAAGCAAAATGGAAGGAGCTCATGAAACCAATTTAGTCAGAAGGGAAAAAGACATGGATTGGGTCAGTGGTCCTCAAACTATGGCCCGCGGGCCACATATTGTATTTGTTCCCATTTTGTTTCTTCACATCAAAATGAGATGTATGCAGTGTGCATAGGAATTTGTTCGTAATTTTTGTTTTTACTATAGTCTGGCCCTCCAATGGTCTGAGGGACAGTGAACTGGGCCCCTGTTTAAAAAGTTTGAGGACCACTGGATTGGATGATTTCATGAAGGTCTACATATAAGGATATAAAATTTTATGTACTGACAAGGCAAAACCAGAGGACAATGGTAATAATCTAACTAAGGTGACATGAGAAGGTGAGAAAAGGGTCAGAGGAACACGGTGGGAAAAACACCCCCCCCAAAAAAAACAAACAAAAATAAATTCTTGTTGTTTTAAATTTGGGGCTCACATGGAGCTGTGCTCAGGGCTTAGTTCTGGCTCTGTGCTCAGGAATTATTCCTGGTGAGGATCAGGGGCCCATATGTGATGCCAGGGTGCAAGGCACATGCATTTTTCTCCATATTATGGCTTTATCCTGGAAAAAAATAATAAAAGACCTGGTTTAACTGATTCTCCCACTTGTAGACTTAATAAGAAAGCATGCTCTTATATGTGCAATGACCAAACCAACATACCAACATACCAAGCCAACCCAAGAGAAGGGGTTCTATACCTAGACTCTCTTTCCTCCAAGTAAAGAGACATTTTCAGAAAAGCTGACCTTGGTCATTGGAAACAACTTTAAAATAGAAGTTAAACATTTCTGGTTATTTTAAAGTTCTGCTGAAACTTGCAGATTGCTCTTAAATGTGCCATGGCTTTTTTATCCCTTGTTATTTTATAGCAAGTACTCTGAAAGTAATGAGGGGCTATTATGTTCTTTCTATTCACAGGCTGTAAAAGAGATAATACTCCCTATTGGTCAGAATGGCAGAGACCAAGGCATTTCAAACAGAGTGGAAGTATGTATTGCACAGGCATTCCAAATTGTCACTGGTAACAAATGTTTGGGTCCCTAAAACATTTGTCTTTTGGCTTAAAATGTCTGAGAGAGAGAGAGAGAGAGAGAGAGAGAGAGAGAGAGAGAGAGAGAGAGAGAGAGAGGGAGAGAGAGAGAGAGAGAAAATGTTTGCCACAAAGCAGGAAGGGGAGGAAGGGGAGGTGGTGGTAGTGGGGAGGGCAGGAGGGAAACTGAGGACATTGGCAAGAAATGTGCACCGGTGAAGGGTGTTAGATATTTTATGACTGAAACTCAATCATGAACAACTTTATCACTATATCTCATGATGATTCCATTAAAGAATTTATTTATAAATTCAAGGCTCTCTTCTATTAATCTATCCAAAATCAAAATAAGCAAAATTCTGAACAATTCAAATTTGATATTCTTTTTTTGGGGGGGGTTTGGGTCACAGCTGGTGGCACTTGGGGGTTATTCCTGGCTCTGCACTTAAAAGTCGCTCCCGGCAGACATGGGAGACTATATGGGATGCTGGGATTTGAACCATCATCCATCCTGGCCCAGCTGAAAGGCAAAGATCCTACTGCTGTGCTATCTCTTCAGTTCAAATTTGATATTCTAATGCAACTAAAATTAACAGTCAATAATATCTTCAAAAATAGTGATGAGGGGGGAACTTTCCTCTGATTATATGAAGTGAGAAGAGTTCTCTAAAATGTTCATTTGTTTACCATTTTGAAATTGAATAAAAAACTATCAATTTTTCTAACTGATTTGATTTGTGTCTGTTTTAATTTTATTAGAGGTTCTCTGAATTTTCCAAGTCAAAAGAATTTGGCTCAATTCTAAGATCCTGAAAATGGACATATCAAAAAGTCTCTTCAAGTTAGGATGAACCAATGAGCTTTTACTTCAGTTTGGAATATTGTCTTATCTCTGCACACAGAAACTCCAGCCTCAATATCTTCACATCAAATGTTCCATTAGCTCATGAGTCAAATGGTTCTTTTTTTTTGGTTTTGTTTTGTTTTGTTTGCTGCCTGGGATTATACCCAGGGCCTTAACATGCAAAACATGTTCTACCACTGAGCCACATCCCTGGCCCCAAGTTATGTGCTTCTTCAGAAGGAAAGTAGTTATCATAGTGTACAAATCTTTATGATGTTTCTATTCTCTAGCACTCTAGCCAATGTGAAAGATTCCAATGTTTTCCTATTAAAATCCATTGCCATGTAAATATTGGATTTAGTAAGGGACAACGATGAAAACCAATTTTCCTCTTCCCTTTTGATAGATTTATGATTAGTTTACAGTACAGTTGAATTTGAGAGGTACAGCTTAACACCTCTCTCTATATAATAATACATATATATATATATATATATATATGTCTCACCACACCAACCATTAATCCCAATGTCATTCTATTAATTTTATCCATTCTGCCCCATTTCCTTCTTGGCAATAACCACCAAACTTTTCACAATTTATAGAGATAGGTTGTGTTGAAAAATAAGTGTTTTGAATGGTCTTTTCTTGGGCAGCTAAACCTTCATTTCTATAACTATGAGATCTGATTTCTAAGTAGATTCCAGCAAAAATCCCTAGAAGAAAACCCCAGTTGGCTTCGATAAACACACCCTCCTTTGTGAGCGATTGTGGACAGCAAAGTTGATGGCCTTTGCAGCAAATAGATCTCCTTGTCCCTGGAATTTTGGTTGCTATTGGCAAAACGGGTGTTGATTTGCTGCCACATGTTTGGGGAGGCACTGAGCATCAGTTCCCGGTGAAGAGAAATGATTAGGCAAATTTTCCTGAGAAACTCAATGTTTTCCCATCAGGTAATAGTGCTACAGTGTCTGATTTACATGTGTGAGGGCGGTAGAAATGCCGACAACAAGGAATCTGAAACAATAACTCAAGAACTTGAGTCAGTGGCTCTTGGACTTTCAAGTCTTTCTCAAGTGGCTCCACTTCAAAGGTGAGGGCTGTAGGGTGACTCCTTCTAACATGCCGGTCACACCCCAGTGTCCAGTGTGTCTAGCTAGAGAGCCAGAAGTCCTACCTGGAGGAAGGAGGCCAGGCTAGCTCTCTTCCACATTAGCTCTGGGTTCCCTTCTTTTCACTCTCTCTCCATTTTGGTTCTTTTCCCTATACTTCATGGGTTTCTCTAGCTTCAAAGATCCTCGACTGTTTATTTATTATTGTTGTACTGGAGAACAAGTTTCTCTTGGCAACATGTTCTACATTGCAGTTAGCAGTAATTTCTCCTGAGAAATCCTTACTCCCCAATACGTGTGTGTGTGTGTGTGTGTGTGTGTGTGTGTGTGTGTGTGTGTAAAGGTAGTATGGTACTATTATAAAAAGACAACAGAGATAAGGGCCAAAAACATTGGTCCATGGGAGGAAGCTCATCACAAAGAGCAGAGGAGGGCAGTTAGGGCAGAGAAGGGACCACTATGACAGTGAGATTTGGAATTAATCACTCTGGACAAGAATTGGGTGTTGAAAGGGGATAAAGTGATAGGCATGATCACTCTTCAATAACAATATTGCAAACCAGTGTCTAAAGGAAGAGAGAGAGAGAGAGAGAGAGAGAGAGAGAGAGAAAGGGACAGAGAGAGAGATGTCTACCCTAGAGGAAGGCATGGGGGAGGGTGGTAGGGAAACTAGGGACACTGGTGTGGAAAATCCTCAAGTGAAAGTGAGGTTATAATGTGGACAGGGAGTCCCCTAGGATGTGATCCCCTGGGAAGATCCTGTGCATAGAGCATGTCCACAGTAATGTTTGAAGGGCTGTCGCGGGGAGGGGGGGCCCACTCACTCACTCATGGAGATGTCTGCTCTTGCCTCGAGGTCCTTCTAGAAAAGAACTTACGGTTGACTGTAGCCTCTGCAGAGATGCTCAGAAGACCTGGGACCCTTCCGAGGGATTCTCAGAGAACTATTCAATCCCTGGATGAGGAACTGCTGAGGTTCCCAGGAGCTGGGAACACCTCGGACATGCCAGATGTGCTTTGGGGGACTTAGCACAGTTAGACCCCAGCTATTCTGGGATCCTGGAATGCTCAGGAATCTAAATCAGGAGCTGAGGGATCTTATAGAATCCACCCGGAACTCTTTCTAACTTGTTCCAGGAAGAGGGCAGGGTGAGAACCTGAATTTCCAACCACTGTCCAGTGTGCGTTGTGTGATGGGATCCAGGGCAGAAGCAATGGGCCTGGGTGGGTGTCTGTTTGCTTCTAGGCTTCACCCTGGTGCCAACTGGCCAGGACGAATTTCAGAGATTCCTTTAGGAAGGCAGAGGTGAAGGCACCTTATCCCGGTGACAAAGTGGTTGCGGCCCATCTTTGCCGTATTGCTTCCACGGGGCTCTGTTCCCACATCTCTGGGTCCTCTGTCTCCCCCACCCTGGCCCCCAGCTCTGCCCTCCCTTGCCTTTGATCTCCCACCCACTCTTCTTAAACCGAGTTTCTCTTGGCTGTTCTACCTGCCACTCCTTCCCCCGCGTTTCTCTTCTCTTACGCCACAAAACAAACGTAAAATAACATATCACAAAATATATAGAAAGGGGATAATCTATCCCTTTGCACACACAGGCGTGTGCATGTATGTGTGTTTGCATGTGTGTGTGTGTGGTGTGCACTAGGAGACGCACAGCTAAGCTAGGCCTCAGCGGTCTCTGTCCCCCACCCCACTCCAACACCATCACTCTGATGCTGGAATCCAGGTTCCAAATACCAGAGCAGCCTGGAGTTTTTTCTCCCGCTTCTTTGGCTTCTTTGCTCCTTTTCTTCTCTCTGTTGACTGAAAGCTGCTATCTGGCCATCTAAAGCAATCGAAGAGGCTGCTAAAAATAACCAGCTGGGGGACCTATTTGTAGACCAAATGCGCAGCCCTCGCCACCCCCTTTTTGCTGGGGACTGCAGAGCCCTTATTGAAGGCCCCCTCATTCCCGACTTGTGTTCAAGTATTTGCACTGGGCTGGCCGCCTTTTCTTCTCTCTCGGGCTGTTTTTTTGCACTATTTGCTGGAGTTATTTGGACAGGTGGCTTTGCACCCCTTCGGCGCGGGCGAGGCTTTTGTCTGCTTTTGAAAAGACACCACACCGGGGAGCCCCATCAGGGACAAACTCTTCTCTGCTCGCTTGGCTGCTCACATCTGTTCCCACCACAGCGGGCTGTGGAGTTGGCCAGGATTGCACGGAGAAACCCCCTTCACCCCCTTTTTAAATTTTCTTTCCTTTTTCTCTTCTCTCCTTTTTCTCCCCCCTTTTGTTTCTGTTTGTTTAGTTGCTTTTGGGTCACACACCCACCAATGCCAGGGGCTTACCCCTGACTATGCACTCTGCCATCACTCCAGATAGTGTTTTTTCTTGGGGGTGGGGAATGGGAGGAAACTAATAAGAGATGATGGGGACCTAACCCAGATGGGATTCTTCCAGTGCAATCAATCATTTACATACTCTCCAACTTATCTCCCTAACCCCAGCCCATTAGCCATTTTTTCCAGCTCTGGATAAGCAGCACCCCACTGCACTGCTGGGAATTGGGGGCTACAAATAGGTGCCTCAAGGGGCTAGAAATGGATTAGGAGTTGGAAAGGTCCTGAGTGAGGGAGCCCGGTTAAGAGAGGGGGAAAAGGGGGCTGGCGAGGTCGCCAAGGCCATCACTGGCCTGGCTGGAGTGGGTACCCCGCTGCTTCTGTCCGGAGGCTGTGCGCATCAGTCTTGGCATCGGATCACAGGCCAGGCAGGCGCCCGGGGATGCTCTGCGCGCGCGCTCCCTGGCGGCACATCACAGGGGCCCGCACCCCGCCGCGCCGGGCCGGGCTGGGGAGCGCGCTTGCACCCCTGGAACGCGATCACACGCCAGGCCTCGGGGGCCCCCGGGTGGGGTGCGGCGGGGCGGGGCGCGGCGCGGGCCCCCGGGGCGAGCGCAGGCTGGCGCGTTCCCACGGGGCCGTCCAGGGCTGCGCGCTGGCCGCACCCCCTTTCCCGGCACGGTTCTGGGCCAGGAGCGGGGATCGGGCCGGCCCTGCAGGCTGCAACCTGGGGGGGACCCACTTAGATGGAGCAGGGAAGCCTAGTGGGGGAGGGCGCACATACCCCAGTGTGCACATCTGGAGAGGTTTCATGGGCAGAGGGCGGTTTTGGTCATTCTCTGGCCACAGGAGAGCCAAGAAAGGGCACTGGACTAGGTAAGGTGGGCTTGGAGGTCACCTGGCCTGACCCAAAATGCCTCACCTGGGAGCTCTTGGTGGGCTCCTGAGTTGCTTTTGCTCTTGTGTGCACGCTCATGTACGTGCATGCATTTGGGAGGCACATGTGAACACACAACAGTGACCCACAAGCAGAACTGCTCACAGTCTTTCCCCTGTTGCATGGTCCCTAGACCTCTCTGGACGGGCCAGTCCCTTATTAAAAACTCTGTACCAGATACCTAGGAAAACAGGCAGCAACAGATGGGGGAAAGTCGGGGTTCCCATCCAGTGACAAAGGCCACCACGGACTATTGTTGAGATCCAGGTGTTAGTGCCTTTCTTGAAGACTCAGCCACAAGGTATGTCTAAGAAACGTTGCTGTGAATCCTAGGATTCCTAAGGAAGCCAGGAGGTTTAAGTGTGTGTCCAGGGTAGTCAGAGCCATAGTATAACTGGGTGGACGCCTGAGTTCCATCCCTGGCATCTTATATGATCCTTGAATACCGCCAGGAATGATTCCTGAATCATTCCTGAATCATTACTCCAGAGCCAGGAGTAACCATTGAGCATGGCTGAGTGTGGCCCCAAATTTAAAGGAAAAAAAAAGTGTGTCAAGGGATTGGAGCAAGTAAGGAGTCTTCACTAGAGAGATTACGAGGTTGATAGGTATAGGAGTTAAGGTTCTCGGCTAGCACATGGCGGACCCAGGTTTGATTCCCAGCACGGAATATGATCCTCTGAGCACCACTGGGTGTGGCTCCAAATAAAAGAAGTTTCGAAACTGTTTTCATCTCAGTCTCATCACAGGAGCATAACAGTGCCCCCAAGACTACGCTGAGAGGGTACCTGGCTGGGGACCTAGCTGCCTCTGCCCACTTCTTTCTTGTCAGTGGTTTGCACTGGCCAGTGCTGATGTTTCCTTGAGCAGGAAGAATAATTGTCCCCCACCTGAACAGCGCTTAGGGGTGCCAGTACTGCTCTAGCTATTCTTGTTGGGTGGAGAATTACTGGTGCAAACTATGGGAGATACTCTTGCCCTTACTCTACTGATTGGCTCAGAGATGGGTGTGGCTTGAGGCCTAAATTAGGCAGCATCTATTGAGTCTGTTGTCAGGGCAGGGAGATAGTATGGGGGAAAGGGCTATCAAGTCCTTTTGATATCAGACCTAGTGAGACATCCAGGAGCCAACAACACTGAGCGTCACTATGGAAAGTGGTAGATGCTGAGACTGGCAAATGGGCTTATTCAAAATATTAGGAAGGATTCAAATTGAAACAGCCAAGGAATTGTGTGCTGTTAGGGTCTGGAGTCGAAGGATGAGACCACCGCACAATTAAAATAGAACAAAGCTTTATTAGTTTAATTTAATTAATTAATCAATTAATTAAATTAATGAATTATTAAAATAAAACAAAACTTTATTCTATCAACAAGCTACAAACTGACCAGTCAGGGTCACCTCCCAGAGAGGCGAACCCCTGGGATCACAAGCCAGGTTATGTAGGGCTAGAAGCAAGAAGTGTTGACCTTAAAGTTGATTGGCTATTGGCTAGGGTGTTTCTAGAGTGCTTCATCATGTCTTTTTATGGCTAGATGTCTAGGGCAGTATATTATGGATTATAGAGCATGAGGGTCTGCATCATTATTGTTGGGATAGAAACTTAGCCTTCAAATAGAAACTTGACTTTGGGTTGACAAAATACAGTCCCTACTGCTCTAGGCTTCACAGTGTGTGTGTGTTTGTGTGTTTGTGTGTATAAGTAAACTAATTATTTTTCAACTCAATCTTACCTTATTAAAATAAAATATCATAGTTTACAATACTTTTAAAACCCTGATTTTTATTGCCACATTTTGCCCCAGACTGTCCACCAAATGGTTAGCATTCTGCCACCATTTTCCCAAGGCAGAAGTTTATCA
>PVKC010035716.1:0-13386 GCA_004027635.1 Crocidura indochinensis | reverse complement strand
GTGTGCATACATTCTTTAGAATGAATGTTTATCTGTCCCAAATGTGATACCCAAATGAGAAATTGTTGAGTCATATGGCAGCTTGATTCTGAGTTTACTGAGAACTCTGAATATTGTTTTCCATAGGGGTTGGACTGGCATTTCCATTAGCAATAAATGGGAGTTCCTTTTTAACCACATCCCCATCAGCACCGATTGTTCCCAGTATTTTTTTTTTTTTTTTGGTTTTTGGGCCTAGTGATGCTCAGGGGTTACTCCTGGCTATGTGCTCAGAAATCACCTCTGGCTTGGGGAACCATATGGGACGTTGGGGGATCAAACCTTGGTCCATCCTAGGTTAGCCTCCTGCTAGGCAAATGCCTTACCACTTGCACTGTCGCTCTGGCATCATGTTCCCAGTATTTTTGATATGTGCCAGTCTCAGTGGTGTGAGATGATATCTCATTGTCATCACATTCGAAACACACATTTGGAATTTCTTGAAGACACAAAGCAGATGAAGGCAATCATCTCCGGAGCTGGGAGCAGGCAGATGCTAGAGGAAGATAAACAGCATAGTGAAGCCATAAATGTGGAAATGGCCATGGAAATAAAAGTGGTATCTGGGATTTTCCATGCACTGGTAATCTCATAGCTAGATGATGATAAGATTCAGATCAGCGGTTTGAACCTTTCCTGCTTCAGATCTGCATAGTGTATGAGCAGGAGACTTTAAGTACTGACTTCAACAGTATATAAACAGCACTCACATTCTCAGCGTGTGTGCCAAATCTAGCTCTTGTTTCTTACGGCTGAAATTTAAGAAAAATAGCCTGAGCTGAAGCCACTGAGGAGTCATTAGGATTCTGTCCCCTAGCACATGTGATAACAGTTTTCTCTCTTTTCTAATGATGAAATAACTGTGGATTCAAAGGAAGTTTGAGAGTTGATTTAGTGTAGAATTGGCCATTCAAGTTGACACAGGAACAAATATTTAATTACCTCATTTTAGAAGAAGTGCTGAAAGAGTACTGGTTGCCATTAAGAAGTAGACAAAGTATGTACTCAAGTCAGTCTCTGATAGGTGCAAGGGTGCAGATGAGCCCTGACATCTAGACATTCACTCTGGAGCTTCAAAGAATAATATTACATCAAACAATATTCGGGGAAATTTTTTAGTAAAAATTCCAGGTAGTTCTGTGGGAGTGAGAATGAAGATTCATGACTTGTGGGGTCAGTTGCCAACAAGGGAGCAAATGCAGGTGTTTCATTACATGGCCTATGTGTGGTCACAAGGGCTGCAAGTGGTGGCCACATGGACTATAGGTCTCATGGGTTACAGGTGCCATTCACTTGGGCTACAGGTTGTCAGAGCTGTGGGACGTGTTTACAAAGAAGAGTATGAAGCTCCAAGGACTGTAGAGGGGACAGTTGCTACCTTCACGCTCTCTAGGGAGCTTGCAAAAGAATCTGGTTATTTTAGTTCCCCCAAAGCATCTGTTGAAACAGGTTCCTGGACTCATGGAAGACATGAACTCTTCTTGTTTAACTTCTTTGCCACCTGTGATTGCAATGAACTAAGGTCAAGAGAAAACTGAGAATTCCAGTCAAGCTCCCATGAGTGACTCAGCAACATTTAAGGAACCCGGAAAGGCAGAACGGATGTCTCTGCTCTCTCTGTTGCTTAGGAAGGCTCGGCTCTAGTGAGCATGGATTGAACACTGGGCCTGCAGTGAGCACCTCAACTAATGTCTCCTGAGGAACCAATATTGTGCTCTCCTGAAGCTCAGGGATGAGGCAGGTGCCCTACACCTCCACATTGTGTGTGAACAAGACCCAGAAGCTCCAGGATGAGGAATCCAGCTGACCCCCAGAATCCAGAGTTCTTGCCAATGCAGATGGCAGGTAGGCTCAGAGTCTGCCATGGCAGGACAGTGAACTGGAGTCATGGGGAAGGGAAGGAGGCCGGGAAGAAGTCCAGGGCTAAGGAGGGTCTGATGGGAACAGATTGAAAAGAGGTTCAGGGCAGATTAGGTTATTTTTAAACTATTACTGGACAACACTTTCTCATATTACTACCTGGGCCTTTCATCATATATTTTTTAGCAGTTATCGTGCACTAACAATTGTTTTGCATCATTTAACTGGTTATAATTGCTAGATATTTTGCAACACCCATTTTAAAATTAAAAACCAAAGCCAACTTTGTAATAAGAACCTCAGTGTTTATACATTTTAGTGAAAACAAAAGGGGATGATATTACAGTCTTGCAAGAGCTTTTTAAGGATCAATGTAAAAAGCTCGAAAGTGTAATGTCTTCATAATTAAACCACTGACTGTAGAAACCGCAGTAGCCAAGTGGGCATACTTTGCATGCCAATGAGTGACCCCCAGGTACTGAGCTGAGAGTTGCCCCCAAGTACTGCTGGGTGAAGAGCAAAAAATAAATAAACAATAAAATAAAATAAACCTCTGGTTTTCAAGTATAACAAGTTTTAGCATATAATTATGGCTTGCATACATATGCAAAGGTGCTTTTCATTGCCTCAGCTTCTTTGATTATTATATTGTCAGTCAGCAGTGGTGGCTGATACTGGACTATAGAAAGGAAGAGGTTCAGCGCTAGCTTGGAGGTAGTCCCAAAACACCCTTTTTACAGACAAGGTCTCAAACAGGCTGGCACCAAGCACCAACTCTCCAGCCCCCCAGGAGCCTTGCTGGATGGAGGCTCACCCAGTGTCAGGCCTGTACAAAAGCCCTTTGTTGAACTCAGTGGGGAGGGGACCAGGGAGGGACACGCGTCCCACTGTGCCCCTCACTGCAAGCTGGGTAGAGCTGTGCCAAGTCAGCTGCCAGACTGGAATGTTTCAGCTTCAGTGCTTTGCAGGATAGTAGGTAGGAGGGTGCACATTTGCCCCAAGCTTTAAACCTTACTTTCTGTGTTTTGTGAAGATCACAAAGTACATTCAACCCTGCCACACTCCTCCTGTTCAGCTATTCTGTGCAGGAGGATAATCCGTGTGAACGACTTTTAAGAAATGACTAATGAACCTGTAATTGAGAAGCTCACAGGGCGCATGACAAAATGAGGCCATTTGGCACTGGGTGGAAGCCTTATTCACTGTGTTCTGGGAGTACAAGCCAGGGTCTTTGACAGGAAGGGAAAGCCAGGAAGGGAGAAAAGAAGTTCAGAAGTACTCAGAGTGGCAGTGGAAAGTGCTGGCAGATGCCTCGGGGCAGACAGAGTCTGTCCCCCTTGTTAATTAACCTCCAGATTAGCACCTATTACAGTGATGGGGGGGGGGCTGTCTAAGAGTTTTGCAAACAGACACAGCACAGACACAAAAGGATTAAAAAAAACACACACCACTGAAGGTGCAGTCCTACTGAGGCCATACCCCAAAGGATCCCATTGCTACATTGAGTGAGTGCAGTGAGCAGGTGCTAGCATGTATCCAGACCATTTGCAGAGTGCAGTCCAGGGCACTGTCTTATAGAATCCTAGTTGGGGGCTCAGAAGTCAAACACCAGGGAATAGGTTATTCAGGGTTCAGCCACAGAGAGGATGAAGAGCCCTTTCCTTGAAACCCATCTTGGGTTTATCAGGGGTGTCAGAAGAGTGTGGGAAGGAAGGAACTTGTCTTGTACTAGATCTGGGTTCTAGCCTCTGCACCCCATATAAATCCCAAAGTCCACCAGGTGTAAGCCCTGATAATGAAAGGACATGGTCCCCTCCAAACCAAAAATAAACAGATAAATAAGAATCCAATAATAAAGAGTGGGGGTGAGAGCCATGGTTCTGACCTTGGGGGCATAACCAGATCCAGGGACAGGGAAGCCTCTTTTTGTCCCTGTGACTTCTTTAGCTAAATAAGAATTTACTTAGCTAAAAAGATAGCATAAGGGTTAACGTATTCACGTTACATAGTCTGATATCTATAGATCTTTAGCACCACTTCAGGCCCCCTAAGTACCACTGGGAATGATCCCTGAGCACAGACCCAGAAATAGCCCGGAACACTGGGTGTGACCCAAAGTTGTATCTCCTGTAAATAATTCATATAGCAGTGCCATCCAAGTAACTTGAGACAAAAGTTCATGAATTGCAGGTGGAGACTTGTACAATATTATCTTTACCTTGTGCCAACATCGCAGCTTTAGGCAAACCCCTTCATGCCTCCATGCCCAGGCTCATCTCTTGCATGCTGCGTACCAATTCCCAATATGCTATGTTTTCCAGCATTCACGATGGCATCTGTGATGCATCATTTTAGTCTACACATATGGCAAGCGCCATGGTCACGGGATACATGTGTATGCAACAGTTGTTAAATGTGCGTTTAGAGGGTCACACTATTTGAACAGATGGGAGGAGACAAACCTGGCTGTGCTCAAACCTGGCTGTGCTCAGGTTTGACTCCTGGCGCTGTGTTCGGGGGTCGCTCCTGGCAGTGCTCAGGGGACTGTACACCGTTGAACTGGGCCCAACTGCATGCAATGCTATCACTTTAGCCCTTAATTAAATGTATTTCAAACTAGTGTAACTTAGCATCCATAAACCCTTTCAGTACTTTTTTTAAATTTTTATTGTAACCAAAGTGCATTACAAATCTTTCACTACATCACTTATGGTACATAGTGACAATGAATGAGGGGCATTCCCACCACCAGTGCTGTCCTCCCTCCACCCCTGTTCCTAGTATGTATCCCATATCTCCCTCAGTTACGGCCCAGAATGCTAGTGCAACTGGTCTCCACTTTACAGCTTGTTGTAGATTGAGCATCCATTCCACCATCATTGGAGATAAAAAGGATAAGAAAAAAGGGAGAAAAAATTGGCAAAAAAAAAAGGAAAAAAAGAAAGGAAAAAAAGAAAGGAAAAAAAGAAAGAAAAAAAGAAAAAAATGAACCTGACAAATAAAAATAAAAATAAATCACCAAATAATAACCACAAGAGTGAAAAAAGAAAGAGAAAAGTGGGAGAAAAAAAGAGAAGGAAAATAAAGTAAAAAAAACTAAAAAATCAAAACAAAATAAGAAAAAGTAGAGATGCTGAAGTGGCAGGGTTTGGCTTTCCCCCCACTTTTTTTTTTTTTTTTTTTTTGCATAGGCACAGTAAACATTGGGGAAGAAAGGGAATTCCCGTGGCCTAAGAGATTCAGGGTTTCTCCATCCTTGAAGCATACTATCATGGGATCAACCCTTGGCTCCACATATATTCATTACCCCATCCCAAAGGTTTTTTTTGTGGTGCCAGGAAACTTTCCTCTCCGTTGTGTGTGAAAAAATCAAGCCACTGTAGCTAGCGATCTTGATATTTGCGCAGGCTATAGGTCAGGGTCTAGGATAGAGTCTTTATGGTTCTAGAGGTTCCTATCCATCATTGTTGTTGTGTTCAGTCTTCTGTAACTTTTTAAAAAATTTTGGCCACACCCAGTGGTGCTCAGGGGTTACTTCTGACTCTGCAATCAGAAATCACTCCTGGCTAGGGGAACCATAAGGGATGCCAGGGAACAAAGCACTATCTGTCCTGGATTAGCCACATGCAAGGCAAACACCCTACCACTGTGCTACCACTCTGGCCCCCTTTCTGTTCATTTCTGCTTAGTCGAAAATCAAGTTGCCTCATTCAAATAGATTATTTGTTGGAAATATTTCTGAAGTTTGGAAGGAAATCAATGAGCATTGAGTTTAAGGTTTTTCCTATGTTTGTTGATGAGCCTGCAAGTCAGCAGCAGCTGTGTCTACACCACGGTTCCAGCCCCTATCTTGAATGGAGACTTGTTCTGGGTGTGGGAGCAACAGGGCTGAGACCCCAGTTGGGAAGGACACACTGCATCTCTGAGGCTGTTCCCAAACCTACTCCAAGTCCAACAGCTGCTCAGGATCCACATCTGACCATTTTCCACATTTCCTGCAAAACTCATTCATCTGCAGGTTCCAAAAATCAGTGTGGATGGGAAGCGAAGGTTGTGTGTGTCACGGGATTACATCCAGCCTGGCCTCAATGTTCTGACATTGATGCAGCCTGTTTCTAAATCAGTTCTATCAAGGCTAGACTATTTTGTTTTTGTTTTTGAGCCACACCTGGTGGCACTCAGGAGTTACTCTTGGCCCTGTGCTTAGAAATAGGTCCTGGCAGGCTCAGGGATCATATGGGATGCTGCGAATTGAACTGGAGTTCGTTCCTCCAGGTTGGCATCATGCAGGGCAAATTCCCTACAACTGTGCTATCACTCCAGCCCCTGGGTCAAGCTATTTTCAGAGCAGAAGAAGTAAAGAGGACCCACGTTGGCACCTATTTAAAAGATTGCAAGGCTGTGTCCTGTAGGATGCAAGGAAGTCTGAGGGTCTGCTCTTCGCATTTCCTAGAGCAGTAGAGAAGTGCTGGAATGTAGAGTTTGAGTCACAGCCAGCCCTCATCCACCCCGGATGAGCCTGGCTTTTAGTCCTGTTCTGGGAAGGAGAGGCTGGCTAGGTCTGCATCAGAGGGAGCTTGATTCTGGGAGATAAATATGCCAATGATGGGGACAGGTGGGGATTGCTCTCTTGCCCAGGAGTTAACTTGGAGTGAGAGCATCAGTCTATGTGTTGTGGCAAAGGAAAGACTCCATTTTTTTCTCTCTGTATTTGCTCTTGGAATGACCGTGTCACAGAATTGACTGGATTGACAGTTTCTGCTTCATGCTGATTTCTAACTAGACAGCTTTACTGCATTTGTTTTGCTTCTTTTCTTCTGCCAGTGTGATCAATGTGTCATTCCTGCTCCCCTTCCAGGCACTCCAGGCGGGACCCTTGTCTGAAGAGCTGGATGTATTGCCTCACAATCCTGCACGCACGCGCGCACACACACACACACAAACACACACACACACACACACATACACACAAAACACACCTCAGGACCTTCTCTGAAATCCTAATAACTCATCCATCACTTAAAAGCATGCTGGTCTGTTAGAGGAATATTTTGTAATTTCTGGAAAGGTTTTTCATCAGACCTTATAGGAAATGTTCTATTGCTACAGATACTTTCTTGTGTGCGCAGAACCTGACATCGATACAAAATGAATTTGAGTGCCCTGTTTCTTTCCAGGAGAAGTGGGAGAGAGAAAAACATTCGGAGTCATTTGCCGGAGACATACAGAATCGATAGTAACCCTGACCTTTGACAAATCTTACCTCTTGGCTTCTTTGTTTTCAGTGGACTTCTTCACTAATGCATATTTCAATTTAAACTATAGAAAGGGGAACTATTAGAAGAAAGGAAAATGAGAGCAAAATATGATGAAATTGACTGGCTTTTAAGAATATATAAAGCCAATCATACTCACTGTCCTGTTTAATGTACTGTTTTGGGTACTTTTCTTAGTTTTATTGAACTGAAGCAGAGAAGACTTATTTAACAACCCAGGGATTCATGGATCTGAAATTCAACAAAAATCAGTTTATGTTCTGGCACCATGCAGCTGGAGGGAGAGTCCAGGGATTTGGGTGCTTGCCTCAGTTGCAGCTAACCTGGTTTCCAATTCCAGAACCTCGCAGGATCATCCCTGAATAGGAAGGAAGCTGGAAAAAATCCATAGCCATCACTGGGTGTGGCCCAAAAGCTAAAACATAAACAAAAAAATTCTAATCAATTTTTGTATGGACTTTTGGGCCAACACTTAGAAAATTATTTAGTGATATTCTACAGTCTGAGCAGATGGTCAATCTTAGGTTCATTTTCCTCATTGCTGCCAAGAGGGGACGTCAGTGTTCGCCTTCTAGGTCACCCTACATACAGGAGACCCACAGCACCTGAGAGGTGCAGAGATCCAGAGGTCATCCAGGCCTCTTTGTGCCAGTTGTTCCAGCTGGAATCTGGCAGAGAAACATTCTACCCACCCCAATCCGAAGTAAGCATCCCTGAGTCCTGGGGCTACTCTGTGGAGATATGTGGCCTGTGGAATTTCACTGAGAAGCTCCTTCGGGTATGGAGCATTTGGTAACAAAGTTGGGAGTATATACTAACCAAGTGGGAATATTTAGTAATAAAGTTGGGGTACTTAGTAAAAAAGTTGGGGGTAGTTAGTAACAAATGTGGTAGCATTTAGTAACAATGTTGGGAGTATTAATAACAAAGTTGGAGTATTTAGTAACAAGGTAGGGAGCATTTACTATGAAGATAAGTAACAATGTAGAAAGCATTTAGCAACGGAGCAGAGAACATTTAGTTACTAAGAAGGAAGCATTTACTAATAAAGTAGGAAGCATTTAGTATTAAACTATGGCACACTAAGATCAAAGTATGGAACATTTCATAGAGCCATAAAGGGCGAAGAGCTTCCTGGATGTGTTTTTGTTTTTCTTCCTCTACCGTGATTCATGCAGTGCCTTCCCCTCTCCAATTCCTTTCTTATAGCTGTAATGTCAACCTTGGGAAAGTCAGAATCTGTGTGTTCACCTATCTATCAATTCACTCCTGTCCATATTCTTGCTCAGCCCTGGTCTATCTCGCCCCGTGTGCCCCCTGATCTTTCTCTTAGCTTTTTTTTGGGGGGAGGGGGCAGGGTGTCACCACCAGCAGTGCTCAGGGGTTACGCCTGGTTTTTGCTCAGAAATCGCTCTTGGCAGACTCAGGGGACCATATGGGATGCCAGAGATCAAACCTGGCTTGGTCCTGGGTCAGCCATGTGCAAGACAAGTGCCCTACCGCTATGTTATCTCTCCAGCCCTTCTCTTAGCTTAAAGTGCAGGAACAGTTTTGTTCTCTAGTTCATGTCTTCCATTTTCAACGGACAGAACAAATCACAGAAGAGGTTACGAAAAGGAGGAAAGAACGGACAAATGAATAAGTGAGTGATGTGTCACCTTAAAATGATAACTCTCCTAAACACAGCATTTCAAATCAAATAGAGGCCATTGCTGGATGATGGGCAGCAAAGATGTTTCATGTTCTGAGTGTTTATTCTCAGAAACTGGCACAGATGGAATGGGATTTTTTAGGGCTATGTCTGGATTGGGGACTATTCGTGTCAAGGTAATTTTTACCTTGAGGTTTTTCTTCTCCTAACTCTGCACCAGTGGGATGATAAAATGCTAAAATAACACAAGCAGTTCTCCAGGAAGCTGCCAGCTTCTACACAGCCTCTGTTCTCAGGAGCTTTGTGAGTATTGGGGACCTGAGATATTTAACAGTGAAGTTCTCTTGAGGATGTTCAATTTCAGCCATTTAAGCACACTCGCGATTTCATTCTCATTTAACTCACAGAATAAAAAACAGAATGCTTTGTTTTGGCATTCTGTTTCTAAAATATGTTTCATAAAATGCCACTGGACTTTTTACAAAGAAGGTCTTAAATATCAGAATGCCGCTGATCTAATGGAAATAAAAATTCATGAGTGTGTGGTCTTTGAGCAGAAATTTAAGTGTTGAGACTTGAGCCTATATGTGTTGAGTGCGTGGATTTGGGGTGTAGGGAACATGACTAGCACAGACTTAGACTACATGGGGACCCAGGTTTGATTTTGACAGCAGAAGAAAAGCAGTCATCTCCACATTGGGTACTGAGCATGAAACTATGAAAGCACCAAGAGACCTGAATGGGTAATAGCTGAGTTGGGACAGGAAGACGTTGAGTGGGAGAGGAATAAACTGAGTCAGGACAAGAAGAAGCTCTAAGAGGCGGGACCTCAACATGGCTGAACCCTTGAGACTTTTCTGACATTTAGGTTGAGTTTCTCTTCTGCTTGTCCACCCAAGACCACCTTCTTTCTCCTCAGACAAGGACTTGGCATCTAGATCTGTACAATGACAGTCAGCATCATGGAGATGCAGCCCTGGGCTCATCTAGAGACTGGAGCCAGCCAAGCGTCTTGCTTTTTCCAACCCTGCTCTCTCTCCTGTCAAGGAACTCAGCTCCTCCTCCTGACCTCAGGTGGCTTCCTGAGAGTCCTTCTCTATGCTTAGAAAAACAGGGGTGGGGGGTGGCAGAGAGATAACATAGAAGCAGGGTGTTTTTTCCTTGCATGCGGCCAACCCAGGATGTACCCAGTTTGATTCCCAGCATCCTATATGGTCCCTCATGCCTGCCAGGGGTGATTTCTAAGTGCAGAGCCAGGAGTAAACCCTTAGTGCCCAAATCCCAATCAACCAATCAATCAACCAATAAAGTGTTTTTTAAAAGACTGAAACAGTGTTCACAAGAGCTGGGGTGCAATCTCTGGTGCCAGGACACACATAACCAGGCCCCTGGTGTCCTCAAGCCCCTCAGCCATGTGAATATTCTGGTTACCAGGAGCTTCCCTCATTCAGCTCAGAGAGGTAGGTGTGGAGACATCTTGGGGGGAACTGATGAGGTCACAGACTACTGATGTGGCCTGAAGTCTCTGCCCACAAGAGTGTCTTCACCAAAGACACAACAAATTCGACACGGAAATGTATGTCTGCTTGCAACATTGGCTGTGGAAAGAGGCTGGAGAAATTCCCACACCACTTGGCCATGATGATGGAGAAGAGAGAAAACTATATGTCCTAGAACCCTCAGGCCAGATGCATGTCAGTTCTTCCCAGGCTCCCCATGAGTGTAGGGCAGTGCCTGTGTAGGTGGTTGTGAGGCGTGTACTGTCCCATCCAAAGCTGCTGGAACTGACCTCATAGCAGGCTGTGTTTCCCTTTAATCACTTTATATCAGGCCCTGGGCATCAGGGAGGGCTTGATTGGTAATGAAATGAGACACAAAGTCAGATCAAGTTCCACAGCCAGAAGAGACCCATCACCGAGCCCTGCCAAGGCCATTCTGGGAGAGCCAGTTCTGAAGCATCAAAGCAACTGAGACAGTGGCCCAGTGAACAGACACTGCCAGGGCAGAGGGACAAACGTGGGTGGCAATGAGGGGAAACCTGGTCCAGGAGTTTCCAGCATCTAAAGTCACTTTGTTTAACCCCAGTTAAAAATAGAACCGTGACTAAGCCCTGCTTGCTTGGGCTGTTATCTGTGTGGCCAAGATCTCAGAGCTCCCGGAACCAGGCATCCTGCAGAGGCAGGTCCAGAACTCAACTGGGACAGAGAAGGGGACAGAAGTGTCACCATGGTGCTTTCTGTGGGAAATCTGAAAGGACATATCCCCTGTCCCTGCTGAGCTGGGCACTGCCCTTCTTGGGTCATCTCTCCAGGACTCCGAAGAGCATCCGACAGCTGAACATCGCCTGGGCAGCCCCACCTGGAGGCTCAGGTCTGTCTGGGGCTTCTCAGCATCATTCCGGGTATCTCCTTCTCCTCCTTCAAATTCTTCTTCCTCCTGCTCCTTCTCCTCCTCCTTCTTATTCTTTCTCCTTATCTTTGTCCTCCTCCTTCTAATTCTCCCTCCTCATCCTCTTCCTTATCCTTCTTATTCTTCTTCCTCTTCCTCATTCTTCCTCTTCCCCTCCTCCTTCCAATTTATCTCCTTCTCCATCTTTTTCTTCTTCTTCCTTCTCCTCCTCTTTCTTTCTCTGCTCCTCCTCCTCTAATGAACAGGAACTTCCTCTAGAATAAAATAAACACAGTGGGGAGATAACAAGAGCTTTGAGGATTAATGTCTAATTCATGACCTTTATGGGAAGGTCCCTTTGAACAGAAAGGAGATGAAGTGGGTCCAACAGTTGTGTGTGTCTTCCAGGAGTGGTCACTGAGTCCAGCACCCTCCAGACCACAGAGCCCAGCAGAAGTCTGGAGGATCAATGGGTCTGTTAAAGGCTGAGAGGGGGTCCTAGGATACACTGGGCAGCTGCAGTGGACTTACTTTCCTCCATGCCCCTTGGGCACTTTTTCTGACCCCCACTGAGTGACATGGTACAGAGGGTCACCAGTTCCTCCCCTAGGCCATGGCACAGACACTTTCTGGATTCCCTACTACATTTGGTCCAGGATCCAGCCACCTCTGTGGGTGATGCACAATATCTGTTGCACCAGTTCCTGCCAGGCTGAGTATAGGACAAGTATGTATTTCTGACTGACCCTTGACACACACTGTTGTCCTGTGGCACTGCCACTACTTGCACACCTGGACACAGTCAGTGCCACAACCTGAGATGATAAACACACAGCCAGGAATGGGGAAAAACTTCTTCCTGTTCTGAACCTGGGAGTCTTAGCAAGTGGCTATGGGACATAGGCAGGAAGAGCCTTCCTGTCTTCCTTCTGAAGGTCCCTGACCACCCATAAAAGGAGGCACCAGAGAGAAGGGCTTTCTGGGAATTGATGCCTGGATGCTGTGACCATTCCCATCTTCCTCAGCCTGAGTTCCATCCCTTGATACCTTGGAGGCCAAAATGCTTTTAGGGCCATATGATAGCAGGTCAGCTATCAGGACCTGCAATCCTGCAAGGAACAAATCACTAGGACTCAGTGTATCTGTGACCAGCTAACTCATGAAACTAAGCCCTCTCTGTGGAAGAAGCACTTATTTGTGGTTGGAACTTCGCTTCCTCACTTGCCCCACTGGAACAAGTTGTGGCTCTGTCTTCCAGGGCTCTCATCTAATCTCCCTGCAGGGAAGGCTCATGTGAGCGAGGGTCAGGAGAGGGATTTGGGGAAGCCCCTGCAGCATGGTCAGTACCAGGGAGTCCAGTTGTGTCTGGGATGTCTGGGACAGACCCTTGTTTTTCTCAGTCTTCTGGCCTGCAAGTGTGCCGGAGATCAAACATAACAGGTGAGGTTGGATCTTAAAGCAGCAGGAGAGTCAAAAGATGAATAGAGGAGAGAATGTGGCTGAAAAGAGCTTCATTAACTTTTGTTTTATTTTGAGGGGATATACCCAGTGGTACTCAGGGGCTACTCCTAGCTCTGTGCTCAGAAATCACCCTTAGCAGTATTTGGAGGACCACATAGATGCCAGAGATTGACCTTGGGCTGGCAGGTGCAAGGTAAATGCTCTCCCCACTGGACTATGACTAGGGTCTCAGGCAGGAGTACTTCCGCCATGAACTCTCAGCCTATGTGTGATTGTCCCTCCTCCTAGACTGTCCCAGCCTGTCCTTCTGGGGGTTGTGCTGTGACATGAGCTTATTTCTTGTTCTGAGACTGGGAGAGGGTGCGGGGACGAGAAGGGTGATTTCAGGAGCCTGAGGACTGTTTTCCAAGAGCCACAACACCACCGGGCTCTGCTCAGCCCCCCAGGAGAGGAAACAAGGGCTGCTTTTCTGGGACAGGCAGCCTGGGAATAGATGTCTGAGGCTGCAAGAGAGCAGACCCAGTGGCAGCAGTCTTCAGTTCTGAGGCTCTTCCTTATTTCAACAAAAAGTACCTGGGGAGCCTCTGCTAGATGCTGCCAAGCATTCTAGTGTTATTGACAGGCCAGGCGATTTGAGGGACAGATCCTGGTCTGTCTGTCCTTTCAGCTGGGGACATAGCCATCCCCAGTTCCATTCACATTTGGGCCCCA
>PVKC010035715.1:0-13401 GCA_004027635.1 Crocidura indochinensis | reverse complement strand
ATATTTTGGATATTAGCCCCTTATCTGATGGGTGTTGGGTGAATAGTTTCTCCCACTCAGTGGGTGACTCTTGTATCCTGGGCACTATTTCTTTTGAGGTGCAGAAGCTTCTGAGTTTAATGTATTCCCATCTGTTGATCTCTGCTTTCACTTGTTTGGAAAGTGTAGTTTCCTCCTTGAAGATGCCTTTTGTCTCAAGCATTACATATTTCTAATCATAACCAGACATGCTTTCAATTGTTTCTGCTTTTGTTCTTCGTTGAATTCTGGTGAATTCATATCATGGTGGTTTCGAGTACTGCCCTAGAACTTGATGTAAAAATTCTTTATGTAGAAATATGTAGTCACCAGCCCATAACTGGTTTCACAATACTATAAGACACAGCAAGTTACCCCGAGTTCCCACAGACAGACAAGCACAGTTATTTATATAGTGATTGTTATACACTATCAGTTTGAACTTGGACCCCATGGTTTTTACAGACCAGTATAATAATAGTTTATGTAAATAATTATCCAGTAACCACTGAGGTTTATTTTTTTCTATTTTAGGGGCCAGCACCTGGCAGTGTTGAAGCTTACCCATGCTTAGGGTTCAGGGTCACTCCCAGGAATACATGGTACCAAGGATTCAGTCCTTAGACTCCTGCATCAAAACTAATACTCCAGTCCTTGGAGTCATCCTCCCAGTCCACTCCCAAATACAAAGAGATTTTAATAAACCGAAGTACCATCAAAAGCTGTGCTTCACTGACAGCTCTGTTTTCTCGATTTTATTCTATTAAACATTTCTGTTAAACAGAGAAAAACAAGGCTCCATTTGCAACATATTAAAATTCAGCACAAAATTTCAATCAGCAGCTGAAATATACACTGAAAACTATTCACCTGACAGTTCATCTCCTTCCACTGCTTGAAATGTTAAACAAAAGGAAACTTTCGTGGAAACCTAGCATGACTGAGTTAAAGGACTGCACTTACTTGTTCCATCCATTTAAGCATTACTCTGCCATGCTCATTGTAAATCGACATCTTAAACATGAGTACACATGGGGACTGGAAATAAGTGACAGGAGAAAAGGCAATGGGCCTATAGTCGAGAGAAAGCCTGGTTTAGAGGCCAGAGAGATAGTACAATGAATAAAGCATTTGCCCTAAATGTGACAGACCCAGGTTTGATTCTCCCAACACCCCTGACCCTGCCTGGAGTAATACCTGAGTGCAGAATCAGGTAACCCCTGAACACAGCTGGATGTGGCCCAAAATATAAAAAAAGAAGTAGAAAGAAAGCCCTGTCTGGGACAATGCATGGGGCTGGGTCACTATTACAGTCAATTCTTCAAATTACTAGATTACTCCCATGTACATAATCTCTTGATTAAAAGAGCTGTCATAAATTTCCAATGTAAGACTTTTATCCTCATTGCTATCATACTCCATAATAGTACTCACACCTTAGGCCAAGGAAAGATTTGCCATGGAGGAGCCTTTTATCATGGACAGAGCTTATAGCTGCCAGAGCACAGTGGCAATTAAAACAGATGAAACTTCAGTCCCAAGTGTTAGATGTGGGGCCAAATTATAGCTCACCTTGTTGAACCTTTTGACATTTTAGTTCTGTACCCTGTGCTCTACAGCAATGTAACGTATGGGCCCAGTTCCAACCTTCTTCCTCTGTCCCAACTTTAACTTAAGTGTTTCAAAGATTCAAAATCATCTCTTATCCAGCCTACTAAACTTACAAGTTCCTTTTATTTAAATGTTTACTTTGAGGCTGGAGAGATAGGACAGAGATTAAGGTTCTTGCTTTGTACGTGGCTAACTAATATTGATTTGATTTGGATACCCCCAAATACCACCAGGAATGACCCCTGAACCCTAGGAATAAGATCTTAAGAAAAGCCAGTAGTAAGCCCTTGGGTACTTCCTGGTGTGCCCCCCCAAAATAAAATAAAATAAAATAAATGTTTCCTTTGGCATCTCAGTGGCCTTAGAAAGGGCTCCTCACCTCCAGTTTACCACAGTCCCTACCCCTTCCCTGCACTCTACCCTGGAGCCTCCCTCCCTGTCATATCTCCTGTGCTTTTCCTTCCATGGCAATGTTGAATTTTCAATCCTCCTGAGAGTTTTCCTGTTTATAGAGAGTTGCAACTCTGCACCACACTTTTGCAGAGGAAAGCCAGGAAAAGTTGAGAAAAGTTGGCATTTGGGAAGGAGAATATTTGGGGCCATTACACAGTCTAACGTACAGGTCCCATCTGCCTTTAAGGAAAGTGTGGACACCCCTTGATCACTGAGGATGAGGGGAGGGTGATCTGCAGGGCTGTATGTTTTCTCCAAATCACACAGATTGTCCATGGTGAGGGAAGACAGACCCATGTCTCGCCTAGGACTGAGGAAGGGAATGGACCTGAGTTTTCCCCAAGAGAGTGGATGGGCACTCACAAGGAGATCACCACACACACTCCTCCACAAAGAGATTTCCCCTAGGTCAGACAAGACATACTGCAGCCAGTCTTTGCTGGAGGCCCGCAGAAGAGCACGAGCTGTCTGAGGCTTTTCTGTCACCTTCTCAAACTTTGGAACTGTCCTGGGGCCACACCACCACCCTTTGACAGACAAAGTGATAGTAACAGAGCCCTAACACCATTAGGGTCATTCATGTGAGTGAGATCAACTCAGACACTAGACCCAAGTCACTTCCCATGGCTCCAGCCCCTCCTCCAGAGTCCTGGAACTTCCTGGATCCCCAAATCTAATCCATTGTGAATTTATGCTGGACAGTTGCCATAGCAACTTAAGGTGGGTCTCTGCAGCTGAATGAATCAGCAAATATTGATCATGCACCCTGCTAGAAATTATAAGGGCCATGCAGAGTAGGGTGGGGAGGGCACCTTGCTGGATAACTCCATTTTGAAGCAGTTTTATAATAAATATCCCAGGAGAAAGAGGGGAATATTAAAGATGCTGTTTGACTCCCAGTCCAGAAGTTATGGGACAGACAAGAGCGCAGCTTTACTTACACACAGATTTGAGGGACGTGGGGGTTCTGATCCTACCACCACCATCACTAACTGTGTGATACCATCCAAGTCACTCTCCCCTCAAAGCCTCAGTGTTCCCTTGGCAACGTGAGAATACTCGCCCTGCTCACCTCACAGGGCTCTTTAAGGATGAAATGAGCTAATGTATAACAAAGAGCTTTGTTGACTGTGCAAATGTTAGGTTGTTCTTTCAATAAACATTTATTAAGCATTTACTCAGAGCCAAAGCCTGAGTTAGGCATCAGGGCCTCTCAAATGTAAACTTCCCCTCCTCGTTGGGATTCACCCTCCTATTTTTCCCAACTGAGGTAAAATTCACCGAAATAAAATTAACCCTTTGAAGCTGGACTATGGGAGTTCTTTGGCAGTGGCAGAGTTTGGGGCTGACACCGTATCTTGAACCCATACCTTTTCCCAATTCCCAGAACACCAAAACCTGTCTCCAAGAAACATCATCTTTTTAGGGTCAGTTTCCTCTGACTTTGTCTTTCCCAGAAGTTGGTTTCCTGGACTTTCAAGCATCTCAAAGTCCTATGCCCAGATCCTGTCTCAGCCTCCCCAAATCAAACCCTATATATCCTCTACCTGTTCTAAGTGACAGGAGTATGCTGAACCTGCCATTTGTAATCACTGCAAGGCTAGGGGAGTAGTAGGTCATCACCAGGTGTTTAAGCAAATGACCGTTCTTAAAGGACCGAGGTGTTTGCTCATGTGCTCTGCTTTCCTGGAATTAGCTCCCCATGTCCCAGCCCTGCCTCTTCCCAGAAACCTCTGCTCTTGGAGAGAGTCTTGTCTTGTCAAGCCTGGGGTGAGGCAGGTGCAGGGGAGAGGGGGGTGGGCAAACACTGGGCTTGGCCTTCTTTCGGTCCATATCAGAAACCAGATTGGTATTATTGATTGACAGGTATGGGGACCAACTGTTTAGAAAGCTGAGCCCCCCTTGGATTGGGGTAGGTGTTTCGGCAAACAGCCCTAATACTAGGCAAACAGGCCTGTTGGAAGAAGTGCCAGGCATGTTAGCAGAGCAAACCCGGCGCTGAGCAAACAGCTTAAAATAATGTGGCCACCATCACGTAACCTCAGCCGAGGTATTGATCCCACTGGAGGCCAGCGAGGGGCCGAGTGGGGAACAGAAAGATACAAACCCCGGCAGAATGTAAATGTTATCTTTAAGCTGCGGCCGTCAGGGCCCTAATGGGCATCTGTTTGGAATTTGTCTTTTTGCAAATCTTTAAATCCAGGTCAGGGCCATGCACAGAATTTAATAACAACTTTTCCGCACGATCAGGCCGGGAACTGATTGCATTCTTCTTAAGCCCCAACTGAGACTTGCTGTTCTTCGAGGTAGCAGCCTTGTCTGGAAACTTCTTATGGTGAGCATCAAGCTAGGGTGCGGTAAAGCTTAAGAGCACTGGCCAGAAAACTATAGGAGAGAAGTAACCAATGCAGTTTGGTTCAGGCAAGCAGAATTGGCCATATACATGCCCATGCGCAGGCCAGACAAGCCCACATAGAGGATGAGTGACATCTGGCCAGAAGACACCAACGCCCAACAGACTCAAAGTGAGGAGGTGGGTTGATCACTGGAAGAACCGTGAGCAGTGCCCATTTAGACCCTAGACTTGAACATCAAGAGGACTGTAGCTGGAACTTTCTCAATTGTTCCTGCAAGTGATTCCTTGGGGTCCTAACTGAAACATTGGCTATGATGAGATGTCACACTGGCCCAGGGCTGCTTCTAGAGAAGAGTCACAGAAAGTATCAGCCAAGTCTTTCCCTTTGCTCTCCGACCTCTTCTCATCCTGCTCTGCTCCCTGGCTGTGCTAATAGAGACCAGACAGACCATAGTCATGAACCCTAAACAAGGATAGGGTTAAAGCTAGGCTGGAATACAGTATATGACTTCTTAATACATACTTGGTGTTGCATTTTATGAGTAAAGGGGGCAGGGAAAGAGAGATAGGACAGTGGGTGCGATAGGACACTTGCCTTGTATATGTCCAACTCAGGTTCAATCCCTCACACACAGCATATTGTCCCCTAAGTCCTTCCAGAAGTGATCCCTGAGCACAGAACTAGGAGCATGACCTGAGCATTAGGTAAATGCACCCCCCAAAAGAAAATCCACAAACAGAAAGATTAAAGGGAACTTAAATACCATGTTGGCCATTTCTGATTTTATTCCTCTTGTGGTAACAAAAGTCAATGGCTGAGGCTCAGAGGAAAGACATTCCTCATTTTAATGCATCTGTAAATGCACACTTAATAGAATGATGGGAGAAAAGTGGTCAAAAGCACAGGCTTTATTTGATTAATTTGCAGGACACATACCTGGCAGTGCTGGTGAGCTTCTCCAGGCCTGCTGCTTGCAAATGCAGGCACTGTCAGGGATCAATCCTGAGGCTTCCACACATAAATCTAGCTCTTCAGTTTGAGCCATGGCCCAAGAGTCTGGGCTTTAGAGTTGAGTACAAGGGGTAACATTTCAGTTCTGTCCCTTAAGAGCTCTGTGTCCTTGGAAAAGTGACAGAAGTTCTCTGCACTTTACCAACACTCCAGGTCAAAGACCTGCTTTCTGATATATATATATATATCCAGCCTAGAAAAGTGCTAGCCCGTGGCCCTCTGCACACAAAGTCAGAGGAAGTTCTGAGAGAAGCAGGGATTTGTACTGTGCAAATCCATCAGCTGTGCCAGCATCAGTGACAACACCAATATGGAAAGGGACCCATAAGGCTGGGTCTTTTAAGACAAGTCCTCTACACTGGTTCTCAGGGAGCAAAGAGAGCACACCACTTTATAGAGGAGTGCATGGGACCCAATTTATACAGCTCACCAGAAAATTATCAATTAATAAGGGCTGCTTGATTGCAATTAGAAACTAATCAGTAAATTGTTGCCAATCAATACTTTTATTCTCCTCCTAATATTAACCCACCCACCCACGAAATGACTCCTGCAACAAAGGTTTATTTATACACACATCCTTCCTGGCTAGCTTTAGCTTCCACACCTCACTCGGACATATTAGGACAAAGAGCTCTTTACTTTTTTAATTAAAAACAAAAAAGCAAGGGCCAGAGAGATATCCCAGTGGTAGGGCGTTTGACTTACATATGGTCGACCAGGAAGGATCCAGTTCGATTCCCAGCATCCCAAATGGTCCCCCAGCCTGCCAGGGGAGATTTCTGAGTGCAGAGCCAGGAGTAACCCCTGAGCAACACCAGTATGGCCCAAAAATCAATCGATCTGTCAATAAATAAAGTTTTTTTAAAAGAACACTTTTAAAAAAAAAAGCAGAGGTGGGGGTATTGCAGAAAGATTGTACAATGGGGAAGGAACTTGCCTTCATGCAACTGATCCATGTTCTATTTCTGGCACCACATATGGTCCCCTGAGATCTGCCTAGAGTGATCCATGAGCCCAGACCTAGGTGTAAGTCCTAGGTACCACCGGGTGTGGTCCCAAAAGAATAATTGTGGTGAGGACCACTTTCGATGTTGCTTAAGGATCACCCTTACAAACCTGAGGTTGCCAGAAACAGAGAGACCAGAGCCATCTTGTTCTTCTCTACTCCTACCTTCTTCTTACCTCACAGAAGCAGAACAGGAGCTTCACTATAGCCCAAGTTCTCTCTTCTGAGCCTAAAAACGAGGGTTTACATTAAAGCCATTGAGAGGGAGATTCTGGTGGAGGGACTCATTATTATAAGGCAGGAAAAAAAGGTGTTATTTCAGTGGACCCAGTCTATCTGGGGACAGAGGAACTAGTTCTGTGTTTGAAAACACCCAGATGAGAACAGAGGGTTTTTTTGTTTTGTTTTGTTTTGTTTTGGAGCCACACCCGGTGACACTCAGAGGTTACTCCTGGCTATTTGCTCAGAAGTCGCTCCTGGCAGGCACGGGAACCATATGGGGAACCGGGGAATTCAACCGCAGTCTGTCCTAGGTTAGCGCAGGCAAGGCAGGCACCTTACCTCCAGTGCCACCGCCCACCCGCCCCCCCCCTTTTTTTTTTACTACAAAGTGAATGATCATCCTGACCATGACCATAGAGTCAGGAGTAAACTCTGAACAGAGTCAGAGGTAATTCCTGATCATTGTCAGATATAACCCAAGAACTTAAAAATATAAAGAACAGGGGCCAGAGCAATAGCGAGGCGTTAGGGCATTTGCCTTGCAACGCCTGGGTCTAGCTGACCCAGGACGAACCACAGTTCAATCCTCAGGTGTCCCTTATGGTCCCCAAATCAGAGGCAATTTCTGATTTGAGGAATTTTGAGCCATACCTGCCAGTGCTCAGGGCTTACTCCTGACTCTACACTCAGGAATCATTCCTGGAAGAGCTCTAAGTACCACTTGAGATGCCAGGAATTGAAAGCCAGGTTGGTTGCATACAAAGTGTCCGAACTATCTTGCCAGTCAATAATTATAAAATTTTGAAACTAATATTATCAGCTGAAGAAACTCTGAGCTACAGGATACATTTATTTATAGAACAGGATTTTACACTATAAATGACTTATTAGTAGGTATCATTCTGTCTTCTAACCCCTGAGCTTCTTAAACTGGGTTTATAATCCCATATGTGGGCACATAATTCAATTTTGGAAGGGAGAATCCACAAAATAACTTGGCAAACATTAATAATTCCTGGAACAACCAAGGAGCTGAGGTCTGACCACAAGGCTGCTGCTCCCCGAAGAGGAGATGAATTTGTGGGGAGTAGGAGATGGAGTTGACCTTTCTTCATCTGCTTCCAAGTTATTCAAGAGTTCACCTCAAGTAAGCCTTTATGCAGAGCTTAGTTAGGAAACTCTGAATCAAATAAAATTAACATTTTGAACTACAGGATTTCTCAGGATTCCCTTTAACCTTTATGGGTTAAAGGAAAGAGGACCCTGTGGAAGCCCACAATTTTCTTAAACACATGATCCTCTTTCTTTCCCTCTAAATAAAACAATTTCCTTCATTATTCATCTCCTCCTGTAATATTTTTTATAAGACAAATCGACTGACAAGTCAAGAACCTGGGGGGGGGGGATTTAGGACTGATGTTTTTTTCTTGCAAAGAGCAATTCCTTGCTCCAGTGTGAGTTCTACAACTTCTATGAAATGGGGAAGGAGGAGATTGATTCCTGTACTGTCAATCAAGTGAGACTCAGTCTGATGGTTAATGTGTGGATCTGGCCTCCTTGCTGCTTGCAGTGATGTCCTGTTGACAAAGTCAGGAGAGGCAATAGACACCCTTCTCAGGACTACCACTTTTCTTCTCCCCATTTCCCTATGTCTCCTGCAACATAACTTTCCCCTTCAGTTCTTCTACAGGCCTGAAGAAGCCTAATTTTTCATTCCTCTGCATGCCTGGAAAAGCCCAACTCTCAAAAGATAAGCCACCAAACTGAGATCTCCATCACAGCCCAGACAGAACCAGAACATTATAAAAGTCCCACAGTCAGGCCACTCTGATGGGAACTTATGGCTGCTGCACTATCTGTACAGGCTCCCCCATTCCTCTTGGCTTAGATAAATAAGTATCTTTCATCTTGCATAATTTCTCCTTTCATGAATGGGCAAGACCCTCAAATCATGAGGATTTCCTGACCACAGAAATCTCGAAAGTCAAGGACCATTGTGTGATTGGACCTAACTTCAGATCTTTTCCCCTGCAGAGGTCATTCCGAGTCTCTGAGAGACTCCTAATGAAGTATTCCCCAGCCGCCTGTTTCTATAGCAATCACAGAGTACAGTATTTATGAAGAGAGCTCCTGAAATTGTATGAAATCTAGGCCCCTCAAAATGAGTGTCTTCCTCTATCCTCACTTCCACATTTGAAGGCTCTACCTTTATATCATGCCAAACATCACATAATATACCAGTACCCCACCTTTAATATATCATATAAATAAATTGGGAGTTGAGTGGGCATGGTATTTCGTTTTGTTTGAAGTCACACCTGACTGTGCTCAGGACTTACTCTTGGCTCTATACTAAAGGATCACTCATGGCAGGCTCCAGAAATCATGAACTATGCTGGGGATCAAACTTGAGGTGGGCCACATAGCAGGGAATTGTCTTAACTCCTGTGCTATATATGTATATGTGTATATATATGTATATATATATATATCTTTATATGATATCTTCTGTACTAAGCCAGCCTTAATAACTTTTTTAATATAATTTTTAATTTGAATCACTGACAAATAAATGCACAGCTACAAAGTTCTTTGTGATTGACTTTCAGTCATTCAATGGCCAACAGTCTTACTAACTTTTGGGGGTTTTGTTTTGTTTTGTTTTTGCTTTGCTTTGCTTTGTTTTGAGACCACACCGAGTGATGCTCAGGGACTACTCCTGGCTATGTGCTCAGAAATTGCTCCTGGCTATGGGACACTGGAGGATCAAACCACGGTCCATCCTAGGCTAGTGTGGGCAAGGCAGACACCTTGCCACGGTCATTTTCTTGGGCCCTGGGGAAGGATCAGGACTCTCCAAAATCTGGCATGCAATCTCACCAGCTCCTGCACTGTATTGGCTGATTTTTGAGATTGTTTCTATTCAGAGGAAATGTCCACAGTGTCTATCTAATGCTGATGTAAGAGGGTTTAGAATGGTGAAGAAAAGCATTGGCTGGATTATGGAAATGGAACTTTTATTATTGTCAAGAAACAGCAGGTTTCCTCGAACTGGATTAACAAGGTGTTATCCAACAAGACCTGAGGGGCTGCTTTTACATTAGGGCAAGATTGTTGTACAATTAGCTTATCAACTCAGTGTATGTAAATGAAGGCTTTTAAAGGCCTCGGAAAAATGACTCCTGCTCTTAAGTAATTTAACTGTTTCCCCCTGGACAATCCTCCTTTTCTCCTATTTGGACACTTCTTCCTGTAATAGGCTTCCGTCTGCCTTTGCAGTCTGTGCCTGGGATTTGAGAGATGAGCCCATTTCTGCCCTCATCAGTCTCTAGTTTCATCTGGGGTCAACCTTTTGAAGAGTCCCAGAATTGGGTATTTTTGGCTTTGCAGACTATCTCTTTTACAAAGAAACCAGAGTTTGCCCTTCCAGCACAAAACTTTGCAGCCAAGGGAATATGTAATGGCCTTACTCCAATAAACCCTGGTTGACAGGCACTTCTGGGGCTGACCCTGGTCTACTCAGTGACTGAGAGCCATACTATGAGTCATTCACTAAGCAAAGGCATCAGCCCACTCATAAGCAATAATTCCAGTACCAGCCCAGGGCTGTGGGATGTAGCGGCAGGAAGAAATTATTGAATTCTAGGGCAAGGACTGTGGGATCTAAGAGTGAGAAGTTACTATCTCTTGGCTCCCTGGTTGCTTTCTTCTCCCCTGATTTTTCTCCTCAAGGATACTGGAGCTTCTGAGCTAAGTTTCTCTTGAGCCTCTCTAACATGAATTCTCATTTCCTCACCAGCCAGTTCTGAATCAGCATCCAGTCAAATGGGTGAGTGCTACAGGAATGAAATTCTGACATTAGGTAGGCTCTCCCAACCCAACCCATTCCTGGTTTCTCTCCATTTCTTATTGAACGAAACCACATATTTTGAGGGTAACTAGACTATATCCCCTGCACACAAGTCTGCCACCCCCACTGTCATGTTGTGATTGTCCTCTAGACACTTTCTCTGCATTTTCAATACCATGTGCAAGGGAGTTTCTAGTGTTTGGCTTGTTCAAGGTTGCACCAGTCACTGAACAAAGGAGAATATGAGCCTTGGCACTCATCTGCTCTCAGGGAAAGCCTTGCAAACCCTCAGCGTCCCATCTTGGCTACAAGCCACAGCAAGTGACTGGGGTGCTGAGTACTGATATTATACAGGAGACAAGCACTTTCTGAAGGTCTCCTGGTAGCCTGGTTTCCACCCTTCCAGGGGTGAGGGAAACAATGGTGCCTATAATAATACTAGAGAGATAAAGCCCTCCCAGGAAAAGGGTGAAGCTGACATTGCAAGATGACCAGAGCACAGGTCTCTCTAGAAGACATCTCTAGGGCCAGCTGCACCAACATCTCCAACAGTCTCTCTAGAAGCTCTTATCCACCTGTGAGTGCCAGATGACAGAAGAGTGAGTTTTTCCTATAGATACTCTGGTGCTCCCCAGGACCCCCATTTCTCCAGTCTATACTCAGCGGGAGATAATCTGCATGAATGGTCCCAACAGAGAAGAGCTCAAGTCTGAGAATGCTCAATGCAAGATGTGTCTGTTCTTAAACAACCAGCTTGCATCCCTGCTTCTTCTCATCTAATTCTCCCAACAAACTTTCTCTCTGCCCTTCTTGGCAGAGTCTAGCTACTTTGCCTTCTGGAACGTTCCTGCTCACAATTGACCTCTGGCCATGATGCCATTGGGACAGCTGCCAGTATTGAAACCAGAGTGCATTACCCAGGGAGATTCACCTTCAAAACAGTCTTTTTCCTCAATGAATTAGGATGGAGCTCAACTGTAGAGCCTCATATGTGTGACACGCTGGGTTCAATCTCCAGCATTTGGGTGATGGGGGAGAGAAAAATACAATGAAAATACAATTTTTAAAATACAATAAAAACACAATGAACAGAAGGAAAGACAGAAGGAGAGGCAGGCTGGAGACTAAGGGTAAACACTTTGTTCCCAGCCAGTAGAGTCTTTTGAGTACATGGTCCTGAGGTGTGGAGTCTTTTATTTGTTGGGAATTGTGTTTTTATAGAGGCCACATCTATACACAAAGCCATGTGCTACTACTCTCCAAGATACTTAGGCCCACTATATCATAGGCCTCATGGTTCCTTGCATGGGTGTAGCAATGGAGGGTAGGGGAGTACTTTGTTGTTTTCATCCCCAGAGGTGTTGCTGAAAAAATTCTGCAAGACCATCTGTTGGCTTCTGAGGTGGGGTGTGGGGCTGGGGCTGGTTGTCTGTGAGCCATTGGACAAAACATCCCCCAGGGAAGCCAGTACTTGCCCATTTGTCTACTCAAACACACAGTCAGAGGCCGGGACTGAAGGCAGAGAAGGGAGAAGAGGGGTTCTGGCTCTGTTGGCAGAGAGGCAGGGGCCTCAAGAGCCCCTACTAGTTGTGCTCCCCCTGTGTGCCCCAGAATACTAGCCTCTGAGATCCCCACGTACCCTGCAATGATGTCTAATGATTCCCTTTCTGCAGAGAAGAAAGGCAAGAGAATCACAGACTCTTTAAAGTCAAGCTGGTCCCTAGCATGGACCTGGCCTACTGCCTACACCTTTGTCACTCATACTGTTTGCTTCCAAGGTAAGATAAAGTAAACTTATCATTGCTTTGTATGATCGAGTTTAGGAAGCATGTTGGGGGTAGTCTCTGGTTAATGGGTGCATCCTGACCACCTTGAGAGATGCTCTCCTCTCTTGGGTTGCAGCCTCAACCCCACTGGTGTTCAGGTAAGAGAATGCCAACTAGTTCACTCTGTGGCCCCCTCCTTTGTCCAAGCCCTGCAAAGTACTCGTGGCCTCACCAGTCCTTGCCCTTGGTTCTAAGTTCTTGCTGGGTTCTAAGCTGAAGGATCCACTATTCCTGCATTTTTGTGCCTCTAGGGGAGTCCCTCACTCTCGCCTGAAACAGCCAAGGGAGCTATGCAGCCTCTCTCTACTACTGACTGAAGAGAAGTCCCCAAGGACCTGTGGGAGGAATTGGGAATTCCAGAAACACATTCATTCAGGAAAAGGGGTATGTGTGCAGTAGATTTCTATGTGGACAGAATCAGGAGCACCCCAGCACCCAAGACTGAGGCTCCTTCTCACTTCTCTCCTGGTTTTCTCAGATTCCTTCCAAATAGCATCCCACCCAACCCCTAAGAGCTGCTGTATATGTACCTGCCCCACCTAAACCCCAAATCCTTTTAGAGTCTGCCTCAGATTCTCTGATCTCACAGAAAGAAATTTCAGATCCCAAGAGACTGAATCTGCCTGACACCTGCCTCATCTCTATATACCCCCAAATTACATCCTCCCTGGATGGGAGTGGGGTAACCACTTGCCACCAGGAATGAGACCTCCTGCTCAGTTCTGATGGTGTGGGATGGCTCTAGATACACAGCCTGAAGGGAACAGCTGGTGGGTTAAGCTTGTCCCTTAGAAGAGGCTATGGCAGTGCTGATCCACAAATGAGCAAGATTGAAAACCACTGATCCAGGTACTTATCTTGTATGCACCCACAGTGACTACTGTTGAATAACAGCCCAGGATGGAGCTGGATGGTGATGGATGGAGAGGCCTTTCTCTGCCTGCCTAGGCCACACATGTCTGCAACCCCTTTCAGCTGGCAGGTCTGCGGGTTCAGGATAGCATCAAGGAAAATGGCCCACAGACAGGTTTCAGAAAACATCAG
>PVKC010035714.1:0-13408 GCA_004027635.1 Crocidura indochinensis | reverse complement strand
TAGGTGTGAGGAAGGGGTTTTTGTATTGAACTTTTGTGTTCTTAGGGTATATCCCTAGGAGTGGAATAGCTGGGTCGAATGGGAGTTCAATTTCCAGATTTTGGAGGAACCTCCATATATAAACACTGATTTATGGGCTCAGAGGGCTTTACTTCTCCAAGGCCTGCAAGCTTCAGTACAAAGAAAGTTTCAAATATCAATCTGCCTCATGCTGAAGTCTGTCTTGCATTTCCTCACTGTTTACAAAATGGAAATAATATGCTATATACCTATGAATATACATACATACACATACCATACAAGAATTTTGAAGACCAAATTATGTGTAGGTACATTTTCAAAACATATAAAGTATTTTATTTCCAATACATATTAAATATTAAAATGTCTAATTAAAATAAGTATTATTTAAGTATTTGTTTCAAAACATATTAGTACTTATTGCATGCATTATTTTGCAAAAGTACATCTACACTAAGTATATTCAAGATGATGCTATTTAAGTAAAGCTGAGCTATTTTATTAATTTGAATTAGTATACAAGAAGGAATAAAATTGAAAATGAGAGGCAGTGCCAATTAGTAAATAAAGTAATGGTGTGTGACAATAAGGTGACTTATATAAATTAAAATCACAGACTATGAAGCAAAAGTGGGAAGGATCTGACAAGAGGTGGGAGGCATCAGAGGAAGGGTATGCACAGAATAGCACAATCTATGGGCATATGTGTGCTGGAATGGAAAGGGTTGTACAGGTTGTAAAGGGTTTGTAAAGCATGTTTGTGATTCTATAGGGCATCAAGGAGACACCACTGTTTGTAGTAATTTTTGTACAGAAATGGGTTGCTTAAAGATGTAAGATTGATGTCTGAGATCCTATTTCTACGTGATGAGGAGGTTGTGCTTAGAAAACATAAGTAGAAGGTTGGGGTCAGCATAGGTCAGAACAGAGTGTGGTTGAAGCCACATATACTATGTCCATTTAAGGAATCAATTATAGAATTCAGATCTGTGATAGGTAAGAGTCATGAAATTAACATATTCTATCTAAAATTATTTTTGGTTGTTTATCTTATCCTCTTTTCTGCTATTTTAATCACCAACTCTATTGTCATGCATGGTAGTCTTTATTTCAAAATTTAGCAGTTAAAAGTAATACTTTAAAGGGGCCAGAGCTGTGGCGCTAGAGGTAAGGTCTTGCAAGTGCTACCCTAGGACGGATCGCTGTTGAATCCCCCAGTGTCCCATAGGATCCCCCAAACCAGGAGTGATTTCTGACCGCATAACTAGGAGCAACCCCTGAGTGTCACCAGATGTGGCCCAAAAGAAGAAGAAGAACAGTATAATAATAATAATAATAATAATAATAATAATAATAATAATAATAATAATAATAATAATACTTTAAAATTTTCTACACTTATTACTTTTCTTGAGTCTAAGTGGCTTACAATATTATGGAATTTCAGAGATTTATATAAAATATATATAATTTCAATAGCTCACATATATATATATTTTTTTCCCTTGATTTCTGTTGGTGAGGAATTCAGGAGTTGAATAACTGGTTGGCTCTGGGTTAGACTCCTATAATCTCATAGTCATATGTTGACAGATGTCATCTGAAAGTTTGATGGGGGCTGAAGGCTGCATTCCAAAATAGCTGCATACATGGAAAGTTGATCCAAATTGATGAACATATGTTGAATCAATTGGTCTGGAAAGTTGATTCGTTCTCATAAGCATTTATTTCTGCCAGAGTGCACTTGTGTTACCTCCTCCATGTCCCTTCCTTAACATATAGCTAACTTTCTTCTCTCAGAGCAATTGATCAATATTCTTCTTATGATGTAGTCCTTTAGAAACACACTGCCATAATTATCCCATATTTGGAGTAAGACTTTACTTTTTCACTTTTTTTGTTTTTGTTTTTTGTTTTTGGTCTACACCCAGTGGTGCTCAGGGGTTACTTCTGGTTCTGTGGGATGTCTGGAATCAAACCCAGGTCCATCCCAGGTCAGCCGCTGTGTGCAAGTGCAAGACTGGCTCTGTGCTATCACTCCAGCCCTTAAACTTCACGTTTCAAATTAATTTCCAACATATTTTATTTTACTTTATTGTTTTTTGGGCCATACCCAGTGGTGCTCTGAATTTTCTTCTGGATATGTGCTCAGGGATCACTCTCTGTGGTGCTTTGGGAACCATATGTAGTATTGGGGCTCAAATTGTGGTTGATCACATGCAAAGCAAGCACCCTACCTATGTACTATCTCTCCCACCCTCCAAAATATTGTAAAACCATTTTCCCCCTAGAATATGTCGGACCAGACCAACATTTGTATTAGAAATACAAATGTCTGAGTTCTGGCTTCTTTAGAAATAACTGCCTTTAAGGTAACAGGGAGTAATAATTGAGTAAATATTTGGTATGAGTTTTTCTTAATTTCACCCTGAACTACATATGCCCAGGTTTTTATATCTTTATACACATGAACCTCAATTTCAATAACTCCTACTTGCATATTTGAAAGGGAACTGTGTTAAGTCTTAGAATCTTAGTCCACATATACTAGAAATTAAAGTCTGGGCATGGATTACTCTAATAATTAACTGCCAAGTATATGTAGCCCAGCCAGCTCTTGTACACAGTTCTTCATATAGTGCCAGAGGCCTGGTGTTTTGGTTGTCTACTATAGACTGCAAAATCAGTAATATGCTCCTCATTGTCTGCCTTTCTCCCTAGTTTCACCTTTACATTATCCTGCAAGTATATTTTACCTTTAAAATCAATTACATGTTTTCAGTGTCATCTGACATTTGCCCTTGTTGTAACTTAAAGTAAAGAAGAGAAGGGTGAGGGCATTAAAATAAATTTCCTTAAACTTCACTTGGCATATACCAATAAATATCTATTATTTCAGAATTTCCTTAGGTCCAAGAGGCAGAAAAGCAAATAAAAATGTGAAATTAGATACCTATATTTATTGGGTTTTTTTGTTTGTTTGTTTTTTGTTGTTTGTTTTTGGGTCACACCTGGCAGTGCTCAGGGGTTACTTCTGGCTCCATGTTCAGAAATTGCTCCTGGCAGGCACCGGGGACCATATGGGGCACCGGGATTCAAACCGATGACATTTTGCATGAAAGGCAAACACCTTACCTCCATGTTATCTCCCGGGCCCCTATATATTTATTGTTTTAATAATCTAATAAATTATAAGGCAAGAATTGGTAACAAAACTATCTCTTAAAATTGGCAGTGAATTAAGCAAGGCTATTAATGAACTTTTAATTACAATTGATAAAAGGGTCAGAAAACATCTTCTATTATAAAAGATGTAGGCTCTCAGGGGCTAAGAGTCTCATTACAATTATACAACTCAGTGCTGTTGTATGGCAGCAGTCTTAAATAATATATAAAATAATAGCCATATTTTAAATAAACCTTTGTTGACATTATTGACAGAGGGCCAGATTTAGCCTACAGACTTCAGTTTAGGCATATGGCCTGTCTTTGCTTTAAATCAGCCATTTAATCTATCAAGGTTTTCCTTTGTTTTTATTTCATTTTCTTCCTTTGTTTCCTTTTATCTGATAATCCTCATGTATTTGCATATTGTATGCATGGTCTAAAGTGTACATGTAAGGTATGTTTCTTCAAAACTTCTTTCTCCATACTTTGATTTGTGTTCAATGCTTCTGACCCATGCTACTCTTTTAGGCAATGCTTTCCTTTGACATGGTTCTTATATTCTGACTGATTATTCACACATTAACATATTATCTAATGAAGAACATTTTGCTGTAACAGAAACTTTATGAGGTAGCTTGAATTCATAATAAATTTTTTCTAAAGTGGATATTAATTTATTTCATGATTCATTTTAATTATAAACCTGAAGCACTTTCCTTTTTTCATATCTGTTAATAATTATGCTCTATGGAAGCTCCTTTTCTTTTATGCAAGTGACATATGTTCTTGATTTGCTTAGCATTATTCAGGTTTATACCTTTTGTCCTCAAACAATTATAAATAGTGCCCCCTTTGACTCTCATTAGTGCCCTGGAATTTATAATAAATTATGTAGTCAGCTATTTAATGGCATCCTAGTTTTTTTTTAACTCCTTGGTCATTTTCAAGGACTAAGATTTAGCTCTTTTTATTCTAAAACTCTTCACTCCCTCTATTTCTCTCTATCTTAAATTTTCAGATCGTCAAGAATAGCTGAATTTGAAACTCCATTGTTTATGAACAGAGGGGGCCAGGAGGCATATATATCTGTCTTTTATATGCCCTGTCTTTGCTCTTTTCTTGCTCCTCTGTTCCTAAGAATGGGAAGAAAAGAGAAAAATTATGTACTGTATTACCACAAAATGCTCACCATTTAGTAATTCTTTTCTCCTGATGATTGCAAGTATTTTGGCCCAAGTGTTCTCTGTATCACAAATTCTAGCTTTGAACACTTCTCAGAGGATAGCAGGCTTAGACTCTTGGAAAAAAAACTCAGTGTTTTTACCTTGTACAATGAGCTTTATGGAGAGAGCATGATTGAGGCTCTTTTCACATGGCCCACTTAAGTGGATTGTCAACTTTATAGTTTTTGCTGTGAGAATTAAAAAAAAAAATAGCATGAGACCTAATATGAAATGAACAGCAGATAGTTCAACTTATGTAACTGTCATTTCTTCTTGACACATGGAGGTGTATGTGTGGGGTCTTCTTCACATTCCTCTCTTGCATTCACAGTTCTCTTAACCTTCCAACATCAGTGATCTATTGACAAGCTCAGTAGTTCAGAAAGTTTCATATAAATAAGTGACTACAATGCCCTGTATGATGGACATAGTTGTCGGAAATTATAGTGGGAACATCAAATTTTGTGTAACTCTGTATTTTAGAGAAAATATTAGGGACTGGGAAAAGCTGATTGGAGAAGGAACAGAAAAAGAAATAAGACCAGGGAAATAGTACAGGGGTGAAGACTCTTGCCTTATGTGTTCTCAGGGCACATAATCCTAGTATCATACAGTTTACTCACAATCCCAGCATCTCTGGTGTAGCCTAGGGGGCCCCAAGTATGGTTGGGATTGCCCAGGGCAATACCTGAAATTACAGAGTCTAAGAAGCCAACATAATTCTTGAGCCCTAATAATAAAACCATCCAGTTTAGTGGTTTAGTGGCCAGGAATTCCTGGGACTGAGCCTGCACCAACTTCTTCCCCCTAATTCCCACCCCACTCCTACCACTTACTGGGATCCTTGCTCCTCAAATAAATAAATTAAAAAAATAGAATGCCTGATTTAGCACAATTCTAACTTTCTTTACTGCTCCTACTCTATCTTTGACATATTAAAGATGAACATTTTTTTACCTTACCCTTTTCAGGTAGCTATGAGGAAATGTTCTGATTTCTCAGGTCTTGGTTTTATCACAACTCTTGAAAGAAGGAAAAATCACTTAATAAGCACTTAATACAATTTGATAACAAACCCAAAACTCAGGGAAGCCATTTCTAGATGTCCTTTTGCAGAAAAATGACAAGGACTTTGTCTCTTGGCCTCAGGATGCCCTAGTTCTCCAATAATTAGCTCTTCATTTTTTTTTTATTCTTTTAGGAATGATCTCCTTTTTCTTTCATAAGTGTGGGAGAATACTTAAGACCTAACCACTTAAAATTCTCCATTTCCATAGATTCCATATCTTACTATTCCATCAGTCAGACAAAATTTGGAATCTTTGAATGCAGAAACTAAGATGAAAAAATATGCAGGGATAAAGCTGACTCTGCTGGGCCTCTTAAGCACGTTTTGAGGCTTCCCCCTGCTTGCTCCAGCCTGGGAACTTTCCTGGCATCCATCCCCTGAGGGCTCGCTTCTTCTAAGGTGAGGCTTCCTGCCACAAGGGGTGGAAGCAAGTTACTCAACAATTAAATGTATATTGTTTTCAGTTATTTAACAGGAAAAATGTTAGAATAAATGCCAACAATGACATTAGATTTAACTATAGAAATCTATCTTGCATTATGATAAGCTGCTTTAGCACTGAGAATAAATGCCGTCTCAGTGCTTTAGCACTGAGAATAAATGAAGTACATAGTAGTAGATGATATTTCTCAGTTTTCCAATCTGTAAAATAAGGATAAAAGTATTATAAACATTGGAATCACTCATCATAGATGGAATCACTCATGGGTAGCGCTAATATAGTAGGGAAGTTATAATAACCACTGAGGTAAGCTTTAACTTTTATAGCTTTCTTGAATCCCTACTGCATTATAGGCCTTAATAAAGTGTATACTTTTCATAACCATCTATAACACATCTCAAAAAAAGCAGGGAATGTTTGGGTGAATGAATGATTTAAAGAATGATTTAAGAATTAGTTAGATGATGGCTTTCATATGTTTCATAGCCACTTATAAAATACTTCAAAAAAAGCAAGGAATGTTAAGAATTGAATAAATGATTGGGGCCGGGCGGTGGTAAGGTGCCTGCGCTAACCTAGGTCGGACCGCGGTTCGATCCCCAGGTTCCCCATATGGTCCCCCATGCCTGCCAGGAGTGACTTCTGAGTGAATAGCCAGGAGTAACCCCTGAACATCACTGGGTGTGACCCAAAAACCAAAAAAAAAAAAAAAAAAGAATTGAATAAATGATGGCTTTCTACCAGTAAGACTCAATTCATATTACTTTAAAAGAGGACCTACCAGGGTCACAGCAAAAGTACATTTACTTTGCAAGTGGCCAGCCGGGGTTTGATCTTGGCATCCCATATGATACCATGAACCTACCAGAAGTGATTTCTGAATGCAGAGTCTGGAGTAAATACCTGAGTGCTACAGGATGTGGCCCCAAATCAAAATAAATAAATAAATACTGATCTATCCTTTAAAGTCTATCGGTATTTGGAGGATAGCTAGACAAAGGATGGCATTACCTATGCGTGTTCTTTTTGTTCTCCAGAAGTTAAGGCTACAGAAGATTCTTTACTTTAGATGTATCTGTTAATGAATACCAGGAGGATCAGATTTTCTTTAATATATACTTAGTATTTGTTTTATCTAATTATTTTCTATATTTATAATCAATTTTTGGGGTGCACTGCTAACACTGTAGTTAACTGGAAGTTACTTATCTCCCAGATCCCCCTGTTCCTTGCTCTCCTCATGCACATACTTTCTTTTCAAATGCAAGCAGAGGATTAAAGGGTAAATTTGCTGTGTAGAAACATGTAGCTGCATTTCATCAGTCAGATAATGATTTCTATCAAGATGAGTAGGAGGAAAGTTATTTGTAGCACTAAGCTCTGACTCTAAGAAGGGGGCCAGAATATGTGAATCAGAGATGTGACAACTATTTAGTAAATTTTAACTCTGATAGGCACAGGTGGATTTGGGCACATTTCTAGATCTTTGTGAAAAATCCTTTCATTGTATATAACAATAACACAGACTTATAATGAAGTCATAATGAAAAGCAGTGTTATTTGGAGTCTTATTAAACTGTCTTTAGGAGGTGGCCCTTTCACTTTAGGACTCAATTTCCCAGCCTAAAATTGGGATTAGTTCAAATCAATAGTTTTCAAATGGTGCTCTAATCAGGAATACATTCCATGTTACGAGGGAGAGGCATTTGGAGAGTGCTGAGGAAGATTGACACTATTGTTCCCAAAATATATAATTGAGAAAAACTGACTTCTCTCTGAACCCATTTTACACCTATGAATAGTAAATGATATTTATATTGTATATAATAATCTAAATTATAAAAGTCACTGCACTTGATAGTGGCTGAGATTCCAGGGAGCTTTAACTATTATATGGTATCTAGGATGCTCATGATCAAATTAGAAGACATATATGTTGTAGAATAAAAGATCATTAGGAGACCAAGAAAGTCACATTGGTGTATCAAGATTATAAAAACTGAGACCAAAATATGAGGACTATAGCTTGTCATGGGCACTGTCTATTGCTATTGTTCTCCTTTAGATTCTTGATCTTAGATTCTTTAATATCTAGGTAGACAGGTCTAGGATACCAGTTTTTTATGGGTGTTATAGGAGATAGATTTGGTGCTCATTAAAAGATCTTGCAAATGGTCAGTCCTAACAAAAAGGTGGGGGTTTTGGAGACATTCACCTTTTATTAGCCCTGATAATACAAACTCCTGCTAATGATAATACAAACTCTTGCTAGTATGATAAAAGTAGTATTGAAAGCTCTTTGAGGGCCTGGAGAGATAGCACAGCAGCATTTGCCTTGCAAGCAGCTGATCCAGGACCAAAGGTGGTTGGTTTGAATCCCGGTGACCCATATGGTCCAGCCAGGAGCTATTTCTGAGCAGACAGCCAGAAATACACAACCCTGAGCACTGCCGAGTGTGGCCCAAAAACAAAACAAACAAACAAAAAACAAACAACAACAACAACAACAACAAAAGCACTCTGAGATGCTTGACTATCAGATATTCCAAATGCAAATATTCCCACTTTTCTCCCGACTTAGGTAGCACATCAAGAGGCATTCTGTTGAGGTGCCTGTCAATAGAGGAACAAGTAAACTCCCATGGACATCTTAGAAAGAAGGCTAATAGTACATGTCTGTGCTACTAGCCAACTGGTTTGTGCACTTGGCATTTAGCCTCAGCTTTTTGCATGACATTTATCACTGCCATTGAAAAAAAGAGCAGGAATAACTGTAAAAATTTTTGCTAAAAAGTTTTCTGAGCCTTGTCATTTTTGTGATAGGAACTGAGCTCAAATCTTGTCTCCCTACTTTTGTCTTGGGTAGAGAAATATTCAAGATTTTTTGTTTAGATTATAGATGGGAGGCAAGTCTCTGTAAAGCTTTCAACAAGACCGCCTAATAGTCCTTGTATGTCTTTTTTCTTTACTCTGTCTAAAACTCTTTTTTTTTGGGGGGGGGCACACCTGGTGGTGCTCAGGGGTAACTCCTGGTCCTCTGCTCAGAAATTGCTCCTGAGGGACCATATACTATGCTGGGAGGGATCAAACCCAGGTCGTCTACATGCATGTCAAACACTCTACTTGCTAATCTATCACTCCGACTCCCTACAACTATTTATGTAGCATTAATTAATAATCACTTACGGGGGATAAAATACTGGTAGCTTGCTTGTTTTGCATGCACCCTATCTAGCTTCAATCCCCACCATCTCATTTGATCCCTGAGCCTAGCCAGAAGTTATTACTGAGCAGTCAGAAGTAAGCTCTGAACACATCCAGTATGCTTCCCCCACAAAAAAATAACCACTTATAAAAGCCCTATGTATTACACACCCAGAGTCTTCTTATTCCCTCAATGTGCCTATAAAACAGGAAATTACAGTGCTATGCTCTTATTTAACTAAGATAATATATTCCCCAAATAATTTATGATTATGTATTGTTAATTTTATTTTATATATTTTATTTTTATATATTACTAATTTTTATTTTGACCAAAGTGGATTACAAATCATTCACAGTAGTATTTCAGGTACATAGTGACATTGAATCAGGAGCATTCCCAACACCAATGTTGTCCTCCCTGCACCTCTTGTTCCCAGCATGCATCCCATATCGCCCCTCCTCCTCCCCCCACCCTACCCCCCGGTTGCTAGTCTAAGTGGTTCCTTCTGTGTCTAGCCTACTGTAGATTAGGTATTGTTTCTATTGTAGTTGGCTTTGTTTTGGTGTTCAAGCTTGATCATTTTTTATTTATACTCAATGTTCATATGACAGGTCTTGGTGGCCTCCATTATTTCCCCATCAATTTGTAAAGGGTTTTTATAAAGATTTCAAGATGTAATGGCCAAAAGACACATGAAAAAAATGCTCCACATCACTAATCATGAGGGATATGCAAATCAAAACAGCTATGAGGTACCTCCTCACACCACAGAGATTGGCACACATCACAAAGAACGAGAACAAGCAGTGTTGGAGGGGATGTGGAGAGAAAGGAACTCGTATCCACTGCTGGTGGGAATGTCCTGTAGTTCAACCTTTATGGAAAGCGATATGGAGATTCTTCCACAAACTGGAAATCGAGCTACCATATGATCCAGCTATATCACTCCTAGAAACATACCCTAGGAACACAAAAATACAATACAAAAGTCCCGTCCTTACACCTATATTCATTGCAGTACTATTTACCATAGCAAGAATCTGGAAACAACCAAGATGCTCTTCAACAGATGAATGGCTAAAGAAACTGTGGTACATATACACAATGGATTATTATGCAGCTGTCAGGAGAGATGAAGTAATAAAATTTTCCTATACATGGATGTACATGGAATCTATTATGCTGAGTGAAATAAGTCAGAGAGAGAGAGAAAGACATAGAATGATCTCACTCATCTATGGGTTTTAAGAAAAATGAAAGACATTCTTGCAATAATAATTTTCAGACACAAAAGAGAAAAGAGCTGGAAGTTACAGCTCACCTCATGAAGCTCACCACAAACAGGGATGAGTTTAGTTCAAGAAATAACTGCATTTTGAACTATCTTAGTAATGATAATGTATGAGGAAAATAGAAAGCCTGTTTAGAGTACAGGCAGGGGTTGGGTGGGGAGGAGGGAGATTTGGGACATTGGTGATGGGAATGTTGCACTGGTGATGGGTGGAGTTCTTTACATGACTGAAACCCAAACACAATCATGTATGTAACCAAGGTGCTTAAATAAAATATATATTAAAAAAAGATTTCAAGGTGTGTTGATACTGGGCTAGGTTTTGTTAGCATCTAGAAGAAGGCATGATAAGTATAATGGAGAGCTATAAGTTAGTGTCTATAAATTTAAAGAGTTATACAAATTACATACATTACTAAATAACAGAGTGTCTCAGGAAGAGAACCATATATTCCCTAAAGAATCTTCAATATTTAGGAAATCTGGTATCTTGTCCTAACTCCAGACAAACTTAGCAAGTTTGTCAATGTCTTTTTAATTTTTGCTTCATCTGTGCAACGGAGAGGTGCATCTGTTCTCCCTCCTTTGGGGTGTGGTGTGTGTCTAACTGCTTTCATGATGTAGGGTGAAAGTATTACAAAAAACCTGAAAGCATTTATCCAATGTGGCTGACATTTAACAACTCAGGTTGCTCATTTGGCAGTGAAAATCCAGGTTTATGATTTTACCATTAACAAATATGTTAAACAAGAACCTCCTTGATATACAGAGTCTTCGTGTCTTTTAAGTGGAGAGACAGTTTAATGGAAGCTGCCTGCAGAATTTTCTGTCAGATCAATTCACAGACTTTCTGCCAGAAGTCTGACAGGTATACTGGGATCTCATGGAGTAGATATATGGGTGAGAAGTTGTAGAATTCAGGAAAATAGAGTAGCATTTAAATGAAAATGGCAACCCACTGTTTCCACAATACCTCAGTTCTGACTGCCTTCCTCTCTATCTCTCCCCTCTTTGTTCTCATCTCTCATACTTCTCTTTTCTGATCAGCTCTTAAGAAATGACAGCTTTGACAGCTTTACAAGATCCCATTCTGGAACTTTCCATTCTTTCTTTTTCTTTTTTTAATTGACTTCCTCTTGGGGTCAGAGCAGTGGCACAGCGGTAGGGCATGCCTCAAACTCTGCTGACCTAGGATAGACTGAAGTTCGATCCCCCAGCATCCCATATGGTCTCCCAAGCCAGGAGCGATTTCTGAGCACATAGCCAGGAGTAACCCCTAAGCATCACTGGGTGTGGCCCAAAATGATAAAAAATTGACTTCCTATTTATTGTAAACATCAAATGATGTTTATGTAAACTGTTGTGATTCAACTATTTGTTATTCTACTACTCTGCTAATTGATCTCATATATTAACACTTAACACTTATAAGAAAGGTAATTCACTATTAAGAATAAGCAAAATTAACTTTAATAAACAATAATTTAATCCAAATGTCCCTCCCACAGTCTCAAGCATCAGTATTGTAAGCAAATAAGAATGATATATATATATATATATATATATATATATATATTTTCAGTGGGTTTAAGTTTTCTAATTTCAGGCAATTATATTATTATGATCTATTTAATAGATAATACATTTACTATAATTTGATCTAGTTTTATATTACTTTAACAGTTTTGGACCAGAGACAATTGGACCATAGATTTTTAGTAGACATGCCTTATTTTTTTCAAGCTCAGTTTGATTCAGTTTAAGCCTATTTTTGTTTTTGTTTTTGGGTCACACCCTGCGGTGTTCATGGGTTATTGCGGGCTCTTTGCTCAGAAATCACTCCTGGCAAGCTTTGGGATCCTATGGGGTGCCAGGAAATGAACTTGGGTCCATCCCTGCAGGGTATGGATGACTGCCAGGACATTTAAGAATGCACTTTGGGCAAGAGAGGTAGCACAGCGGCAGGGCATTTGCCTTGTATGTAGCCAACGTGAGAGGGACCTGGTTTTATTCCAAGCATCCCATATTGGCCCCCATCTTGCCAGGGGTGATTTCTGAGTGTTGAGCCAGGAGTAACCCCTGAGCTCTGGGTGTGACCCAAAAGCCAATCAATAAATGAATAAGGTTTAAAAAAATGGACTATATTTTTGTTTTGTGTTCTCAGATTGTACGTGAATTTTTCTTCTCTCTGTGTCTTATTATTAATTGAGTGATATAATATTAACTGTATCTTCCCTTTGTGAGTTCACACAGCTATCCTACTCCATGGTGAACAATTTTCCTCAATAACTCCATAGAAAATCAAACAACATAAACAGAAATCATGATCCTATTTTTCAAAAATATTTTTGGGCCACTTTTCCTTTTATTTAAAATGCCTCTCCATTTTACTTTCCAAGCTTCCAAATCCTAAATCCCAATCAACATTTATTTTATTAATATCCCCCCATCTTCATCTACAGCATAATTGATCGCCAGTTCAACTGGTTTCTGATATATTGGGAATTTCTCTCCATTTAACTCCTCTTGCACTCTTACCATTTCCTATTTGGAAATTTCATCACCTTATTTATATACTTTTTTGTTGAACTGATCATATTTACCCACCATTCATTCCCTTCAAAAGCAGAGTGTAGTTCCCCTCAGGGTAATACTTTTAAGCTATGTCTTCCTTATTTAAATAATATGATCAACTCCTAAGTATTGAGTGGACATTACAAACAATGATTCTTTTTTTTTTTTATAATTTTTATTTTAATTATGACAACAAAGATGCTAAGAAAGAGAACAAGGTAAAGTTACAGTGGAAGCACAATCACCCATACATAGAGCTCTCGGTAGTCCCCTTGATGATATCCCAGCCTTGAAATTTCAGCCAGAGAGCATTAAGAAAAACAAAGCTGAACCCATGTACAATACAATTACTTTGTCCCTCAAATCCCCAGTTGTAGTACATACTATTTCTTAGCAGTACACAATATAATCT
>PVKC010035713.1:0-13399 GCA_004027635.1 Crocidura indochinensis | reverse complement strand
TTTTTTTTTCAGTGTGTAAGGTGTTTCTCATTCTAGAAATTGGTTTCATTGCTACACTAACAAGTATTATGACAATGTTAATGAGTGAGAGAAGAATGCCTGTCTCAAATACAGGTAAGGGGTGGGGAAGGCATCGGTCGTGGGAAGTTTGCACTGTTGAAGAGGGGTGTGTTTTTTTATAACCAAAACCCAACTACAAACATACTTATAATCATGGTGTTTAAACAAATATTTATCATAATATTTATATTTAAATAAATAATAAATAATATTAAATCAATTTTTATATTTAATCATGGTGCTTAAATAAATAAATGTTTTAAATAAGTCAGTTTCGGGGCCCGGGAGATAGCATGGAGGTAAGACGTTTGCCTTTCATGCAAAAGATTGGTTCGAATCCCGGTGCCCCATATGGTCCCCCGTGTCTGCCAGGAGCAATTTCTGAGCATGGAGCCAGGAGTAACCCCTGAGCACTGCTGGGTGTGACCCAAAAACCACTAAATAAATAAATAAATAAAAAATAAATAAATAAATAAATAAATAAGTCATTTTCAGTAAGAAAGTCTTGTTTGGATTTTTATTATAAAGACCAAATATCATTACTTTTATCTTGACTAGAAATATGTAAATATTTAGAGGAAAATAGTTTCCTTTGTAGTGTTTTTTTTTTTTTTTTTTTTTTTTGCGCACAGAACATGCATGTAAAAGAGCCTGAAACTAAGGAACAGAAAAGAAGAATCTCTAGACTGATAGGCATAAAGATGTTCATGTCTGGCTCTAGACCTTTCACCATCCCCAGCAAGTAGCCAATATCAACTATAGCCTATAGATGATTTCAGTTTTGACAGTCATATAGCAGACAAAAGTCAAGATTCAAATTACAGATACTTAGCATGCAGGAAGAGCTGATCAAGTAGTTTGCATAGTTATTTGTTTCTCATTACAAGGCTCTGAGGGAAGGGCTGTCAGATCACTTTTTGTGCGTGGGGAAAATGAGAAGTCGATTGTTTTGCTCCTCAACTTAGGACCAAATCCAACAGTGAAACCCAGCAGTCTAGACTTAAAGCCAGGCCACTGCAGGGCAAACATTAACAACAGTACTGGCTCACCTCTTTTTAGCTGAGCTGTGTTTAGTCATTGTTCTTGAGCTCCATCATTCAGAAGAATTACTTTCTCCCCAATAGAGTAAAAGCTGCAACCTTCCCCTCAACATTTCTTTGCAGACTGTTCTTCTACACTGTCCTTCTGCAACATTTCTCTTTGATTCCAAGTCAAGCTCCATTCTATTCTAGTAAGTCTGCATGTTATGAAGCATAGATGCTCCGCCCTCCTACACAGACCTGCATAGTGAGGTAAGTCAAGACTCTACAGGTCTGTGTGTCTTGAAATGCCTGCTTTGGAACTGTTACAATTTCTCCTTGAAATTTTGGTCTCTAGAAGTTTTCTATCTCCTACATTATTTTCAAGCAACATTTATCTGAATATGGAGAGAAGTTGGTGTTCAGACCTGAGCCTGGATGTAGGTCAATCAGTGAAAGGCTTAATCCAAACTGAGAAAGATCAGAGGCTCAAGGTATTAAAGGTTAGGCATCACCCTCCGAATAGTCCTTTTTTAAACACCAAAAAGGTGATCATGAATAAATTCAGATTTCACAAATTATTCTTTGTGATTTCCACTGAACTTCTAACAAATTATTTTCTGCACCATTTCCAGGATATAATTGAGCATCAAACAATCCTGGCAATTCTCATGTCTTGACTGACAAGTTCTTTATAGTTAAAACCTCCTATACCCGAAGTGCATGTTAGTCTTCCATGGTGAGATTGACAATAAAATGGAAAAGAAGAGGGAATGGGGTAAAAGTGTTTATCAGCGATGAGACAGTCATGGACAGCTATAAGGTCTGACATTTAGGAAGTTATCTATTAAAGAATGCATCAATCTGTATTCATTAATATATTTTCACTTCACTTGGTAACACCAACAGTGAGATTTTAGCAAGGCTAACCAAAACAAAGATGTTTAATGAAAGTCAAATTTTCTAAGTCTAGTAAGATGCTACTAATAGTATGTGTTGGCAAAGACCTATATTTCAGATTATGAACTCATTGTGATAATAATACATTCTGGTATGGCTAGGGAATTTAAATAAATGCACTCATTCCACCAACTAAGTATCTCTTATGTGATGAGTGTAAGGCAAATACACTGGCAACAGGAAAAGAGCCATTACCGAATTGAATAGTCATTTTAGAGAGGGTGAATCCCAAAGAAGTGCCATCTATTAGGGTCTGTGTGGAAAATAAATAATGGAATAAATACTGTGAGATGTAGTCGTGCTTTGCATCCAACTCCTGAAATCCCATGGAAATGGTCTCTTTATTACCAAAGCAAGTCTAATTCAGTGATATAAGATCACCTCAGTTACCATAGTGGAAAATCCAGGGAATCAGGAGGATGTGGAAAGCAAGGCAGGTGAGCTAGCCCAGGGAATGAAAGACCTGGGGAGGCACTGGGGCAGGGGTGCTATGTTGCCTCCACATATTTAAGTTCCTGTTTTGCCTACAGGAGCCCCTGAGTTCTATCTCCCCAGTACTGCAAGGTACCTCCTTTGGAGAACTCCAATTGCCAGTCTTGGGCTCCTCCTATAACCATTGGTGAGATCCCTCCCAAAGGAGACTAGAACTTGAATTTCTATATCTTTGGCACGAGTACAAGCTAGGATAAGAACTATGTACCATTCATCAACTACAATGTTATATTTACTTCCAACATATTTCTGCAGAGTATTCCAGCCTTTAGAGCTATTTGTGTTACTCTTTGGGACAATCTTTCTTTGTTTGAGCCTTGGTTGGTGAAGTTCTGTTTTTTTTTTTTTAATTTTTTTGGGTCACACTCAGCAGTGCTCAGGAGTTCCTCCTGGCTTCATGCTCAGAAATTGCTCCTGGCAGGCACGGGAGACCATATGGGGCACCGGGATTCGAACCGATGACCTTTTGCATGAAAGGCGAACGCCTTATCTCCATGCTATCTCCCAGGCCCCTTTTTTTAATTTTTAATGTTTTAACTTTATTATTTTTTATTTTGGGTCACAGTGTGCAATGATCAGCCCTTCCTGGTTCTGTGCTCAGGAACTACTCCTGGAAGATTCTGGCATCATATGGGGTTCCTGGGATTGAATGTAGGTCAGATACTCATCCCACTCTATTATCACTCTAGCCTAGGTTTTAGTGTTTGGGCTGACAGAAGCTGTGTCCAAATTCCTCTTTTGCAATATCAATTCCCTTTGAAAGACTGATTCTTTTCTCTGATTCAAGCCAACTTGATGGTAAAAATCTCTATCATAGTGATATTTTATCATTACTTTCTAATATTTCTTGGCCTGTGGCTTCCCACATAGGGCTCTTTGCATGAGAACTATCTCAGAAACACAAACCATGACACACACACATACACACAAATATCTGGAAGGAAAAATAAATCTGGATAAAAATATATTTTGAATATCATTAGGAAAAAATGTGAAGAACTGGATCATGGGAAATCCATACTAATGTCACATGAACACCAATCAGAGTGATGGTCCAGGGTTCTGGAGCAGAGCTCCTACTAGGCTGAGATGTCAATCCTGTGCTAAAAGGAGTGTCAGGCAAGCACATTTGTCACACTGGCAGACGCGCACACCTGCGGCATAATTAGCTACTCCAAATCTGTTTGTGTTTTCAAAGTGCCTTTTAGAATAGTTATTATGCACCCAGGGATGCCTAGCCTCAGCTGCTAACATTTCCACCCCAGGGTTCAAGAGAGCAGGGCAAGGAGGTCCTGAGAGGCTCAGTGCCCAGTAGAAATGGGAGGGCAACGTGTTTCCCAGCATAGATAGCAGCTCCCATGGACAAAATAACCCCACAGTGCCCGACCCTGGAGCGGTTATATTTTTATCCCCGATGTTAAATCAATTCCCCTTTCTCCACCCTGACTCAGGGAGCAGAGATCGTTAAGAACATATTTAAGTGCTTAATTGGGTTTTGAAGGTGGTTGCTCCATTAACATTAATTAAAGTCTCCCTGGGCCCAGGAAAGCTCATTTGCCAGGTCGGGTTTCCAGGATCACCTCCGTTGCTGCCCCAGCAAAAGAAATTTCCTTCTATTCGAGTTCAGCATAAACCTTTGATGCCATCAAGGAAAAGAAAAGAGCAGCTTCTCATCTTTGAGGAAAGCTCGGGCATGCCCCAGAGAGTCCTTCTGTGGAGTTTCCACCCTTGAGAAAGAAGAGAACCATGATGAAAGTGGATGAATCCATGAAGTATGAACTAGATGAACCACAAACTAGGTGAACCAAGAACTAGATTAACCAAGAACTAGATGAACCATGATGGAACTTGTTGTTAGTTGCTGCGTATTGCCTGTGAATGACCACAGGGTAGCCCTTCTGTTTATGGTGCTAGAAATGCTACTCAAGAGAAATTGTTATTTCAGGACTATGTTTCTCATGTAAAATTCCTTTACATCTGTATCTAGGCCAGTGGTCGGCAATCTGTGGCTCACGAGCCATATGTGGTTCTTTACACTTTTAATTTGACCCTTCTATGTGCTGGGTAGCCGTTCCAGGAGTCAGGACTCTGCTCCTAGCCTCTGTCAGTGTACGCCCTGTGTGGCTCTCAAAATAAATTTCAATCGTGATTTTGGCGAGATTTGGCTCAGTTGAAAAAAAAAAAGTTTGCCGACCACTGATAGGCTGAGCTATTGGAAAGCCTGCCATACCACCATTTTGAACTAAAATTATCCATTGCATGTGGTTCCAACTGGAAAACTCTAGAAGCTTAGATTTCAGTCAAAAGGAAAACTTCTCTTCAACACATAGTGCTTGGAAGTCTTTGGTTTTTCTCTCTTCCTTCTCGATGCTCACTTGAGTTTCAAAAGCAGCTAAAATTATGTGCAAATGAACTACATGTACAAAATCAGGCTATTCACTCTATCTTTGGTTTCTCCAATGGGGCCTAAAATCTCCTTTAAATATCTTAAGATGTGATGTTTTTGACTTGATTGTGTTTACATCTAGAGTTATGTATATCATTTTCCCTTTTTTATTCTTTCTATTATTATTTATTATTTTAATGTGGGCAATATGTAAAATTAGTGAAATCAAAAAATGCAAGAAATAAATATTTATTGATTGCCTGTAGTATGAAGAATACAATGAAAATTTATATAGTAAATGTAAGAGATCCAGAGAAAGTTCTAGATAGAAAGAATTCAAAGAGAAAAACCAAGTTAGGTAGTAGAGCCAATGGAACACTGTGAATATTTCAAAAATATGGGAATGGAGGTGGAGGGAGGACAACTTGGTGATGGGAATTCCCCTGATTCAATGTTTATTTGTAAATGGAATATTACTGTGAATATCATGTAAACCACTATGATTAAAATAAAATAAAAAAAATAAAAAACAGTGTTATCTCTAAGTGGCTCAAGGTCTAAGAGGTTGCAATTTTCCAAATAAAAGTGAAGCAACAAATTTTTGAAATGAAAAATTATAAATTTATAAATAAAATTATAAATTCCTCATTAACATTATTTTCCAGGTGGGGTATAGAAAGTTACAAAATAATGAGTATGATCCCTAACACAGTATATATTTTCATATGTACATACATACCCATAACACAACACAATGTAACTTTTTTTTTTTTTTGGTTTTAGGGCCACACCCAATGACCCTCAGGGGATACTCCTGACTATGCGCTTAGAAATCACTCCTGGCATGGGGGACCATATGGGATGCCAGGGGATCAAATCACTGTCCACCCTAGCCTAGTGCACACAAGGAAGATGTCTTACCATTGTGCCACCTCTCCAGCCCCACAATGCAACTTCTTAAAATGAAGATCTTGACATTTTCTCAAGTATATTTATGGTGCATCCTTGCAAATTCTTCTCTTGATTTTTAAAATATCAAGACCACCTGAGTTTTGGAGATCACCAAGACTGCCTCCAGCAGTCTTGAGACCTTTTCTTGCTAGAGAGAGAACTGATGGCCTCACACACATGGAGTTTGCTCCATCACTGAAGTCACAAGTGACCCAGAATTGTGGCTTTCTTGCTGAGTCATATAATCAAGGTTTATTCTCCTGATTGTGAATAACTAACTGCAATTTAAAGTTGCATTAATTACAGACTAGAAAACAGTCACACATATAATTTGATGACTTAGCACAATCTCTCTGGACTCATCCATACCCTATTATGGGTTATATGTGTCCATTCTTTACTCGATAGAATTACTCTTTTCCTTCCCTCTTTCTTTCATACTCTTTAAGTAAATCATTTCACTTCACTAAAAAATAAGTCTATGCCCCACAACTTTTGCCTCTTACTTTCTCACATTTTCTATCAACATGTTAGATTTTTTTGGTGGTCTTCTTTAAGGTCGTTTTGCTACAATATGCACAAAAGCACATTATAGGTCTTGTGAAATAATTCCCTCCTCTCAAGAAAAAGCCAACATTTTGTGATATGACACATCCAAATAGATCTATAATTTTAAAGGATCAACTGTAATACATAAAATCAGCACTGAGGTCAATAGTGATGGACAACTGAAAAGTAGCCATGTCTTTCAAAAGCCTTTTTGCATCCTGACTGAGGTGATGCCTGCCAACAGCATCCCTGCCAACAGAGTTTGGACATCTTGTGAACCTTTTGGAAGCCATTTTAATCTTCTTCTTTAGATTTTTATAAAACTGGAGTTTAAAATGGCTGGAAGTGGTCAAAGACATGTGTTGGGACAAGTCAGGTTCAGCCACTTGCAGTAAGTCAGACTTGGACAACCACTAACATCTAAATTTAAACACTTGCAAATAAGATCTGGAAAGAAGAGGGAGAGTTGTATGTCAGTCCTACAAATCATGGCCAGTCCTTCCTTTGCAGTCACAATTTACTTAAGCATCTGGAAATAAAGGCACAGTAATTAAGTGGGAAAGGGCCAGCCCTATTATTCTTACCATGGTGCTTGGCATTTCCATTAGAGACTGAACAAGTGGACAATGAAGAACAAGAGAACAACGGAGCTTCTCCCTAAGGCTTTCTAATGATGGGTCTGGCTATTAGGATGTACCACCAAGACAGTAGTTTCAACACCACCCAAAACACAACAGGTCCAACAAATACCTTCCTTCTCAGGTTCTCAGGGTCTGTGATACTTCACTGAACACATCTAATACACCAAGAAGCCACCAATTGAAAACATACCCTTAATAACAAATATCTTTTCTGTTTCTTCAGAGAGTCCCCTTGGCTTTTCATAATGTTCTCATTTGGGTATGCATGAGTTGCTATATGAGGCCTTGCCATTTATAAAATTCCATTTTTTGTTTGGGGTCTTATCCAGAGTTCCTTAGGGCTTACTCCTGGCTCTGAGCTAGGGATCACTATTGGAAGGCTTGGGATGATATGGGATGCTGGGGATGTAACCCGAGTCTTCTACATATAAGAAAAGCACCCCTATATCCTGCCTTATTACTTCAGCTCCCCCAAATTCTACTGTTCTAATAGTATTTCTCACTTCAGACCATTCCACAAACACTGTTTGTCTGGCCTGGCTGCAACATCATCAGGGATCCCTTAACATCAGGTCCCTTCAATGAACCTTTGATCATAATTACTGGAAAATTGATTAATATGATGATGTAAAGAGCTTTCAATTATGAACTCCTAAGGAACTGGAGAGGAGGAAGTTGCAGTCACACCCAGCTTACTCCTGTCTCTAAAGGTGCTTGTACATAGATTGAGTTTAGGTGGATCAAATACAAGCCAAGTGCTTTACTCATTTTATGATCACTCTGGCCTTACTGTGTTCTGTACATTTTTATCTTGGGGCCATACCTGTCAATGGTCAAGGGCTTCTGCTGTTTCTGAACTCAGGAATAACCCCTGTTCATTTTTAAGGGATCAGACGGGAGTCCGGGGATCAAACCTGGTTTAACCACTTTCATGGTAAGTGCCCTTCCCTCTGTACTCTTTCTCTCTCCAGCCTCTGAGCTCTGTACCTTTTATTGTTTTGTTTTATTTTGTGCAACACCCAGCAGCACTGAGGGGTTACTTTTAGCTCTGCACTCAGAAATCATTCTTATTGGATTTAGGATACCATAGGAGATGCCAGAGATCAAACTTAGGTCAGTCACATGTAAGGATAAAAGCCCTAACCACAATGCTATCATCCTGGACCCTCTCTGTATATTTTTGTTTGGATACTTTTAGTGTTGTGATTGAAACCATCCTACAAATAATTCTTAGATGCGGTAAATACTCTCTTTATCCCCATTGTTACAGGTGAGTGAACTGAGATTCCAGGATGTCAAGAAGCTTCAATGATGTCACACAGAATGTTAGGCTGTTCTGAAGATAAAACTGGGAACTCAAACAATTGTGCCCCAGAACCACAGTTACCTTTGCTCTGATAATGTTCCTCTTGGTGAATATATTTCTCATTCAAAGGAGAGCTTTTAAGTGTTAAGTCACTTTGAATTAGCATAAAATCAGTGCACCTGGATCTACCATATGACATTTATTTATTTTTATTTTATACATATATATTTTATTTTTGGGCCACACTCGGTGATGCTCAGGGGTTTCTCCTGGCTATGTGTTCAGAAATAGCTCCTGACTTGGGGGACGATATGGGATGCCTGCGATCGAAATGTGGTCCATCCTTGGCTAGCACAGGCAAGGCAGATGCCTTACCACTTGCGCCACCACTCTGGCCCCTACCATACATAATTTAAAACAAGGTGGAAGAGTCAAAAGGGAAAGTATCCTCCATGTCATAGAAGTTATGTTGAGAGAGAACATGAGGCATCACCTTGGGGGGTTGGTAAGGGGAAGGGAAAAGTCTTCATCAAAGTCCAAGTCAGGATCGACTGGAGGTGTCATAGAAGAGAATATCACATCCATATTAACTGACAGATCAATTTTTTCCCCTGGGGTGGGGAAGATTGTAAGTAGAAAAAGGAAATACTTGTACTTAGCTATGATCTGACCATTTTTTAAATTTTATTTGGTTATTCTTTGGGCCACACCTAGCAGTGCTCGGGGGTTACATCTGATTCTGTACACAGGAATGACTCCTGGCAGGCTAGGGGGACCACATAGGATGCTGGGAATTGAAGTCAGGTTGGCCTCAAGCAAAGCACCAAGCACCCTCCCCACTGTGCTTTGGTTCTGGCCTTTTAGAAGCTCCAATGTGCAACCTTCCCATCCCTCAATGTGGGCTGACTCTCAAATCTTCACACGATTTTATACATAAAATTTTGAGTTCAAAGAACTTGAAGGGGACTTCAATGAATCATCTAAACTGGAAAAAGTGCCCCCCCTTCCCACCTTTTCAGTCCACAACTGTAGCCAGGTTTTGGGAGCAGAAAAAAGGCAAAAAAAAAAAAATACCAGTGAGTGATTTGCTTAGAGTTCTAGGGGCGTCCTTCTTCCTGACTCTGCTACTTGTTACATAAGCAGACCTCGGGCAGGAAGAGCAGAACAATCAATACAAGTTAAATTGAATTCAGTGCCCAAACACGTCCTTTTTCCATACAAGGCCACACAGAGAGAGGCCAGCTCAGCAGAGCACATCCATAAAGTGCCTTTTATTCTTGATGAAAATGACTGAATAATGCACTGGCTTGTCATTTCATTCCTTTGTATTAAAATGTTTTATTATGGAAATGTACTTCTAGAATCAGGGACTATAGTTTAGAAACAACTTTTGTGCCCAGCTTCCTACCTAATGAAAAAATCATTTTCTTTATTTCTCTCTTTCTTGGAAATCCTTATTGAAACATCATTTTTTTTCTCATTTAAGAATGTACATTTTTAAGTCAAGCAAAAATAGATGATAGAAGTATTTCCAATGCCATGAGCTTAATGATCATAATGTCATAGAATATATGTAATTCCTGGTATATGCCTAACTGAACTGCCAGATTCCTGGAAAAGGGCTCATTCTCAGACCAGAGGGACAGCACAAAGAGATGAGCATAGGATTTGCATGTAGGAGGCCCAGATGAAATGCATATTATTGCATGGTCCCCAGAGTACCACCAAGTACAAGAAGTACTTGAACAAGAAGTTACAAGAAGTAACTGCCAAGCATAGACTCCAGTGAATCTCCAGAGCACTCCCAATGTGACAAAAATACAAACAAACAAGCAAAAAGAAAAAAAAAAACCAAGTCACTACTGATTCTTAACTAAGTTAAAAATAAATAGTATGACTAAAGCTATCTACAGCCTGTTTTAACAGGTGTCTGGAAATGTATTTCAGTGGTTGACGGCGTCCTTCACCTATATGAGGTACTGGTTTCTATTACCACATACGTAAAAGATTATATTATCTTAGTGTGTAATATGAACATAAAATGTTATTCCAACCCTTTTTTACATTGTACTTTGAATTATAACCTTATTAAACATGCCAGAATGGCAACAAAATCAGGCTTGTTGCTGAAAAGTCTTTCATTTTCTTTGCAGTAAAGGCTAACAGTGTTGGATTAGACAGGTAGGCTCCACAGAGAAAGGATAAGGGTTGATGGGGTTGATTTTATTTTTCATTAAAATCTTTGTTTTGTAATTTTTATGTCATATTCAGACTTACGCAGAGTTAATCTTACTCTGTGATCACTCCTGATGGTGCTTGGTGGACCATTTGTGATGCCAGCGATAACCCAGGCTAGCCATGGGCACAATGGTATATTATAAATGCAGGTATGCTCGTTAAATACGGATGTTTGCATGTTGCATTTCTCATAGAAATACACCAGCATTTTCCTCTAAACATTTTGCATTTGTCACATTCTGAAATAAAACAAATTGTCCTTTGAGTTCATCTTCAAATGAAGGAAGTCTTGCCCTAGAGTTTTGCCCAAGGCCCACCTCTCATCTCCCCCTGCTGGCTGGAGTAGCATCTCAGCCCTCCCCCCACCCCCACCTACATCTTCTGATTGTGCAGATATCATTGTGTACAAGACTGGTCTATGCTAGTCAGTGATGAGCGGAGCCTTCACAAGAGAAGTATGTCCTTTCTAGACCTGAATTAATGGTCTCTGCTCTCATGAGGGACCCATTTCTAGAATCATCCAACATGACCGGTTGCACTGACAGTTCATGTAGGGTTGTCACATGGACCAGTGAGACAGAGCCTCATCCCTCAGATCTTCTATCTTCCCTTCCCATCACCCAAAGGTGCGTGAATGAACCAGGAGAGAGGCAAGCACTGAGTCCATCATTGTGCTGGGAATGAAATCTCAGACAAGATTGACAGTGCTAAGCTCTAGTATCCCCGTGGCTTTATAAAATGCAAATGCTTCCCCAAAGTAGTTATTCTTACTGACTGATTTATGACATCTCTATTTTGGGTAATTAGAATTTGACTGATTGACACCCAGAATTTTTTCCTTAGGCTCCAGACAGACTGGATGGCAGGATCATCTAGATGTAAGCTCTCCTCTCTCAATGCAAATGAGTCACGATGCTGCCCACTCACTCTCTCTACCCTCCCTTATTCCTACATGTTTGATGTCCACTGAGCCCTCACTTAACCTGCCTCTGAAGTTGAAAGCCTAAAAATAGCTACAGCACCCCTCTTTCCATTTTCACAATTCTTCCCTCTCGTATTCTCTTCCACTCCTGAAATTGCCCAATGCATCGCAAAATCACTAATCACTATACTTTATTAAAATTCATAAAAGAACTACTTGTTATCAGGGAAAATGATATTTTTAGTCATGGGATATTTCCAAAAAGTGGTGAGTAGATAATTATATGCAAAATAATAATTCTACTTTATTGAAAGTGTTTCTAAGTAACAATACAGAAAGGATCCACACCATTTTTCAAAAGCAATAGCATTTGTGCAAACTAATTTGTTTTAAAAATTCAAAGAAACCTTCACTTCAAGAGCACCTCGTCCAATAATTTTTCGAAGAACTATGACTGATTTATAGGAAATCTTACTGTTTCGACTTCACAAAGTTTGATATTTTCTACAGTTCAAGAAACATTTCATGGGGATTTACTACATGAAAATCACCAATTACTCTCAACCTCTTCCCTTTTGTGAAGCCATGTGAAGTTTTCCTGACTGGTAAGTAGCAGAATGTACAAGATCACTTTGTTCTAGAATAAAAGGCATCTGAGATGATTTCCACCCTGACTGTCTCCTGAGAGTCTAGAATCACGGACAAGGCTACCCATGTTTTTGTGGAAGCTCTCCTCTCTGGTGGATTTTATGCTTGTTCACAGCATTCTGTCTGGTGTCTGCAAAGGACCAGGTGACCAGGTCAGGGGTGAGGAACAGGGTACCCCCTCAAGGGTCTGTATTTCTCAGACTAACAGATCCAAGAGTCACTGTGGTTGATTTTGGGAAAAACTTGCATATATTCCAGGGATGATACTTGTTTACAGTAGTTGGTCACTTGGGATAATCCACAAGCTTCTATTAGACATAACAAGCTTACATGTGTGTGGATTTGTATATGTAAGATCTCTCATAAGACACATAAAATACTGGGAGCCGGGAGGTGGCGCAGGAGGTAAGGTGCCTACTGCCTTGCCTAGGACGGACCACGGTTCGATCCCCCGGTTCCCATATGGTCCCCCGTGCCTGCCAGAAGCGACTTCTGAGCGCATAGCCAGGAGTAACCCCTGAGCGTCACTGGGGGTGGCAAAAAAAAAAAAAACAAAAAAAAAAAAGACACATAAAATACAATGAACAAAGATATCACCTCCAATCCAGAGGATGACAATCTATAGGTATCTATAGGCTTCCAATATAAAATACGTTTTTTCCCAGGATGCAACTGGCCTGGTTCCAGGGGCCTCAACAATTAATGAGATGTAATTGGTTACAAGGGTCTGGGACACAGGTGTTGCATGTGGAGAGTATGAATCAAGCCAAGACTCATCAACACAACTTTAGACATGTCATTAAGCCTTAAAGTATCATCTTATAGATGCAGAGAAAGCATTTGATAAGGCCCAGCACCCATTCTTGATCAAAACTCTCAGCAAGATGGGAATAGAAGGAACCTTTCTCAATCTAGTTGAAGCCATTTACCACAAGCCAATGGCAAATATTATCCTTAATGGAGAAAAACTAAAAGCCTTTCCTTTAAATTCTGGTACAAGACAAGGCTGTCCGCTCTCACCACTCCTCTTTAACATAGTACTGGAAGTTCTTGCTATAGCAATCAGGCAAGTAAAGGATATCAAGGGAATCCAGATAGGAAAGGAAGAAGTTAAGCTCTCATTGTTTGCAGACGACATGATACTCTACCTAGAAAATACTAAAGAGTCTACCAAAAAGCTTCTAGAAATAATAGATTCATATAGCAAGGTGGCAGGCTATAAAATCA
>PVKC010035712.1:0-13384 GCA_004027635.1 Crocidura indochinensis | reverse complement strand
TCTGGGATGATATGCCATATCTAATGGTGCACAGATACTATTCCTGGCTTTTCTCAGAAGTGACCCCCACAGTGCCCAAGGAACCAGATGTCATGCCAAGAATTTAAACCATAGGGGCCCGGGAGATAGCATGCAGGTAGGGTGTTTGCCTTTCATGCCAAAGGTCATCGGTTCGAATCCCGGTGCCCCATATGGTCCCTCGTGCATGCCAGGAGCAATTTCTGAGCATGGAGCCAGGAGTAACCCCTGAGCACTGTCGGGTGTGACCCAAAAACCAAAAAAAAAAAAAAAAAAAAAAAAAAAAAAGAATTTAAACCATGGTTATAGTTGATGTTTTTATATGCAAATAAAGTCATTTACATTTAGTTTTATGTCTCTGCCCCCATAAATTTGCCTTTTTTGGAGGTTTTGTTCTATACCTCAAAGTATTCTGATGTTATTTTAGATTAGATCTTGGGAGAACATATGGTTCTAGTGATCAAATTTAAGTCTCTTATGTAAAATATGTATCCCAGCCCTTTGAAACATATACAGATCTTCCCCCACCTACCACCAAAATTTTGAGTATTTTGCCACAGGGCCAGGTATGTGGTAAAGTACATATAAAAATATTAAAGTACATATAAGGCATGGATTTAGTTCTCAGCATCAGATGGCCCCAGCATGGCTATTTTGGCTCCACAACAACTAAAGGAAAAATTGTTTTGCTTGGGGCTGGAGCAGTGATGCAAGGGGTGAGGCATCCTATATGGTCCCCCAAGCCAGGAGTGATTTCTGAACGCATAGCCACTGGTAACCCCTGAGCGTCACCAGGTGTGGCCCAAAAGTCAAAAAACAAGCAAACAAACATTGTTTTGCCATATATAATGCTGGGGAAAGAACTCAGAGGGCTGGAGCACATGGTTTGCATAATGAAGCAAGGGTTCCATCCTTGATTCCACATGGTCCCCTAAGCACCGGGCTGGGAGTAAGTACAAACAATCAAATGTAAGATGAACTATGAGACTTATAACAGCAGGAGCAAATGATATGTATATATCTCATGTTGTCAGAGAATATACACACATCTAGACATATACACAAATATTGCATAATTATTTTGTGCTTAAAGTTTTTACATACATACAGGGGAGAAAGTACAGCAAGTAAGATGTTTCAACTGCACATAGTCAACTCAAATTTGATCCCTGGCACTCCATATAGTCCTCTAACTATGCCAGGAGTAATCCCTGACTGTAGAGCCAGTAATAAGCCCTAAGAACTGCTAGGTATGCCTGCCCCCAAAAGAATATTTACATACAAACGATAAATTTATAATATATAATCATATACATAGTTGTGATTACATAAAGATATCTGAATATGGGTTAGCTCAACAGATTGAGTATATTCAAAGCACACTTAGTACTTGGGAAGATTAGTTCAATCTGGTTACTCTGTAGTTCACTGAGTTCTGTTGGAAGTGAACCCCAAACACAGAGCCAGGATTAGTCCCCAAACATCAACCAATATGGTCCAAAATATATAGAGATAAAATATATAGTGTATAAGACATACTAATATTGTATATATTATCCATCTAAATATACTCACATGACCCTTATATATAGATTATATATATAGATTAGGTAGTTAAAAACATGAATGCATATAAACATGCTAAATACATCTAGCAGGCCTATGGTTGATGTTCAGAACTAATGGAGATACTTTATTCCAATTCTGTAATAAAGTCTTTAGATCCCACCTTGACACATTTACTAGATTTTCCTTACTCTGTCTGATCTAACTTTCAACCAGTATTGACTTAAGGATATGCTTTTGTTAGGTCTATCACTGTTGGAAAAAAACATTTAATGCTTCCTCTCTCCCACAACCCAGACACTATCTAAAAGCAAAATATTCTTTTGAAATATTTCATGAGTCAAACTAGCATCAACAAGGAATTGCCATTAATAAAGATATTAAAAACTTGGGGAATATCAGTACTTCAGTTCCAAGAACAGCTGACTAGCTTGTCTCTATGGCCTCCTAAGATCCCCAACATAGAAATCAAGAAATCAGACAATAGGGGCTGCTTTTAGCTGTCATGTATGTCCCAGCCCTATTTGTTTCCTGCCATGAGGCCAGGACTAATCAGTTTCATAATCATAGTTGCAGTTGCCAGCCCTCCAGGTCACCCCTGTTCCTAGTGACCTTCCAACCCCACTACTCCCTAAAGGAGGCAGGTTTGACTACATAAAAAAGAGGAAACCAGAAGGAGAAAAAGAGAAAAAAAGAGCAGGAAGTACTTGTGGGCTCCCCTAGGAAGAGAACTTTTGCCATCACCTAATTGTACATGGGACCCACCCCATAGCACACCGATCAAAAGGTGGTCCTAGCTCCATGAGTCTTTAGCCAAGCCACTACTCTCTGTCCTTTGATGAAATCATTTTAGTAACAGAATCTAAAAGGCATATGCCCTGCACATTGATTCTTTGTAACTTCGTTGTTTTCTGTTTGTTTACTTAGTGGGTTTTGTTTGGGGGATTACAACGTGCAGTTTGGGAAGTTATACCTGACTCAGTGTTAGAGATTACTACCAGTGGTGCTTGGGGACTCTCTGAGATGCTGGGGATGAAGCCTGGACCTCCAGCATGTGGTGTATGCATTAGCCCTTTGAGTTATGTCTCCAGTCCAATCCTTTTGATCCCATGAAGGCAAACCCTGAGTGAAGAAACTAGATAGGGTGAATAAAAATGGTAAAATGCCTAAAATCCTATCTTGATTGTCATTTTTAGAGAAAACATGTCCATTTCCCCTGGATCAATGCCTAGCTTGTGTTGATCAAAGTCATACTTTCAGGATGCTGAGTCCTTCCCATCAAAAACCATGAACCCTAAGCAATTCTCTCAGAAATGACAGTTTCCTTACCTTTGGCATCCGCAAGCCCCTGCTTTGAATGAACTCCTTAAAAGCAACTGTTCCATGGAGGTCTCCAAGCAACTTCTCCTGAAAACAGTTCAGAACAAGAAAAGATCAGCTTTCAGAAGCTCCATTTCACACATATCAAGTCTTTTTTCAAAAGGCTTTTTTTAGATATATAAAGTACCTTATATTATGGGGTTTTTGTTTGTTTGGGACCCACACCTGATTGTGCTTAGGGCTGACAGGATTTGGAGAACCCTATGAAGTGCTGGGATCAAACCTGGTGCAGCAGTGTGCAAGATACGTCCCCTACCCACTGTACTATTACTCCAGCTTCAAGCAGATCCTTGGTTTTAGCCCTACTTTGCAACCTAGGGAGAAGAGTAGAACTAGAGATTGAATCAATGGTAGTCAATTAGTTAATCAATCATGTCTATTCCTACTTTATGAAACCTCTACTTAAAAAAAAAAAAGGTACCGAAGGACGGAGCTTGGAGAGCTTTGGGTGAGTCAGAAGATTACAGTGCCTAGAGAGCTCACCAGTCCTTCTCCACACCTCTCCCCTCACCCCTATATCTCTGCTAGTCCCTTTTCCTGAGTGATAGTTTGTTGTATTCATTGAATGATAGTTTGTTGTTGTTTTTGTTGTTTTATTTTTTAAATCAGTTTATTTTGTAGAAGTTGTTAGCACACCTGGAAGTGCTCAGAGGTAATTCCTTGCTTACTCCTGACAGTGCTTCATACAGGTGATTAGCTAGTGTTAGCAGCATGCAAGGCAAGTGTCTTAGCTCCTGTACCATCTTTTGGGTGCTGGATTTAATTTTAGAAATTAAAAATAATTCTAAAGTAATTTAAAATATTATATTTTTAAAATATTTGAAAAATCATTTAAAATAAAATAAAAGTATAAAATCTATACATTTTTGAGAGCTATGAGTCTCCTAGAATATTATCTCTCTGTATATATAATACATATTATTATATCTTATGTTTTATAGTATAGTATAGTTTAACTAGTTCTTTAGTTAAGGTTCCATATAAAAAATATAACAGTTAAACTTGCAGACTCATGGGAGTCTAAGAGATATATCACATTGAATAGGAACTTACCTTGCATGCATCTGATAGTTTCAATCCCCAGCAATCTATATGTCTCCCCTGAGTGATAGTTTTTTAAAATGACCAGTAACTTAGTATGAAAAAATATTTACCTTGAGAAGAAGACAAAACAAAAAATGATATATGGAAACCCCAATCTATAATCCTTTCTTCTAGACTTGAAGTGAGATATGGTAGTGGGGGGCAGGTTGTTGGGTTGAGGGCTTTATCTATGAGATGCAAAATATCCCCAGGTACAGTGTCAAAATTGAATTAAACTGTGGGACACTCAAGCTGATATGTGGAGAATCAAGGAATTGCTTGGCATGGAGACTTTGGTGGCCAGATTGAGAGTAGTGGAGAGAGCAACAGGATTTTCCCCACTCAATCTTATAGTCACAGTGTGTCGGTCTAAATTCCAAAGGCAGTGATAGCAGAAAGAAAGTTCCAAAATCTTTGTTTTTTAAATGTAAAAATGATTTTACATTTATTTATTTATTTAAATGTAAAAATTAAATCATACATTGATAAAATTATAATTCATGGGGCCCAAGGGATAACATGGAGGTAAGGTGTTTGCCTTTTATGCAAAAGGTCATCGGTTCAAATCCCCTTATGGCCCTCCGTGCCTGCCAGGAGCAATTTCTGAGCATGGAGCCAGGAGTAACCCCTGAGCACTGCAGAGTGTGACCCAAAAACCACACACACACAAAAAAACAACAACAACAACAAAAAAGAAAACTATAATTCATTAATGTCAGCTTCATCTTCCAAGAATAATTAAAAGTCATGTGTTCCTAACTAGACAGTCATGTTCAGATGAACAGTGCCTTACCAGACCACTTCACCTGTACCTTATGAATTAGGATGCCATAGCCAGGTGGCACTACCAAAAGTACACAGGGAAATTCAATTTTCGGGACTACAAAAATATGAATTCTAGATCATTATAGAAAAAGTCCATTGTTTTTATCTTTCTTGTGCAAAAACTGCTCAACGATCTTCTATTGTAATATTTATCTCAACAGTATTCCAAAGTGTAAACATTGCTTTTTTTTTATAAACTGTAGTCATTTTGGCAAACATTTGAGGAAAGATATTACCAATAACTCAGTGCTATATTCAGGAATTACTCTAGACTCTGTGTTTGGTTGTTCTGAAAACAATGAGAGATTCTAACTGGTGTTGGCCCATGCAAGGCAAGCATCTTATCCCCTTTATTGTATTGGCTCCTGGCACATTTTAAATAACTTTCACCATTGAAATAATTTCATTTATTTTTTTCTTGAAGAAGGTTTTTTTTTTTTGTTTTGTTTTTTTTGGTTTTGGGGTCACACCCATTTGATGCTCAGGGGTTACTCCTGGCTATGCACTCAAAAATCGCTCCTGGTTTGGGGAACCATATGGGTCACTGGAGGATCAAACCGCAGTCTATCCTAGCTAGCATGGGCAAAGCAGACGACTTACACCCTGCCCCACTACTCTGGCCCCAGTTTCATTTTGTTTTAGTTTTAGGGTCACATTTGGCAATGCACAGGTTGACTGCTGTTTAACCCTTGAGTGAGCATCATGTCTGAGGGTCATGTAGTGTCAGGAATTGAAACCAGACCTCCTGTATACAAAGCATGTACAGAATACTTTGAGTCATATACCATGACCCCCAATAAAGTACCTTTTCTTTAAGACTTAGTATTTTACTTAAAAATTATGTAATTACAGAACTGTAATTGCAAAATTATTGGTAGAGTTTTAGGCATATAATATTTTAGTACCAATTTACCACAATGTCAAATTCCCTGAACCAGTGTTCACACACACACACACACACACACACACACACACACACATTTTACAGTTTGGTGATTATAGTTTAGGTTTCATGTTTTCAGTACTGCTACGAGTTAGTCTAGAACTTGCTTTCAGCAATTAAATAAGGAAAAAATCTGTTAAACATTATTTACAATATTATGAAAACTTTATATAAGGATCTTATTATGCTTCTAAGTTTGTGGGATGTCTCACTTGTGTAATTTTGTCTTAAGAATTCATACTCTGTACCAGAAATGATGCCAATGTCTATCATTTTTTGTCTCAGATTTTTCATCTAAAGGAGTCAATGGGTGAGGTATTCCTGAGTGAATGAGTAACTATATTAGTAAAGCACCAAAGCACCAAAGTATTTCCACGTCATTATCAGGGAGGAGTTTGGGAACTGTTTAAAGTAAAGAGGGTCACAAATATTCTCTCAGAGTCCCATGCAAATGTTGTGTCAATATTTCCCAATGTCCAGGACAGTGATGAGTGTCTTCTTTGCACTAAATACTTGTACACAAGCAATGGACAAGCACAGAGTTTATTTGCAATAAAACCAGAACACATCCTTGTTATGTAGATCTGGAACTTTGGAATATCAAACTATGTTTATTATTAACCTATGTCCCATTTTTCTCAGATAGATGCTGCTTTGCTGAAAGGTGCAAATAGATTATCTATATAAAGTTTAAATTATTTTAAATTCATTGCTGATTTGACGTAGGGTTTATATGGTATTTTTATTCTAAAATCTTTAGGAATCCCAAAATTTACAATTTACATGCCTACCAACAATATATGAAGGCTTTTTTTTAACCCAAGTTTTTATTGCTAGCTTTAAAAAATTTTTTACTTGTAGTTATTCAAATAACTATGTGTTATATTCATTGTAAGCATTACACCCTTTGCAGTACAATTTTTCCATAGAATAGATGACTTTAAGAATGATGGGTATGTAATGATGGGGTTGGAGTGGTGGTGTTAGAGGTAAGGTGTCATCTGCCTTGCAAGTGCTAGCCTAGGACGGACCGCCGTTAGATCCTCCAGTGTTCCATATGGTCCCCCAAGACAGGAGCGATTTCTGAGCGCATAGCCAGGAATAACCCCTGAGTGTCAAACTGGTATGCCCCCCCCCCAAAAAAAAAACAAAAAAAAGAAGAATGATGGGTATGTAATGAATGTTTACAGACATTCTATTTATGACACATCCCCCATATAATGTTATTTTCTCATTGTTGAATTCAGTATGCAAGGTATAAGACTCATTATCCCAAATATTAAAGATCCCAGCTTCAATATAAAGTAGTAGATGATACTGTGATAACACTGAAGATAAAGTCTTGGCATACCTCTTTCTGAAGTTCTTTTTTAACATTCTCATCTTGAGCTTTTCGTAAGACCTTGGGGTCAATCAAAGGTTCATCTGCTCTATGCTTTCTCCACAATTTGGTGTTCAGATACCATGCTCCATAGCTCATCTTTACCCACTTTGATTTACAAGTTTTCTGTAAGAAAGAACATAATTCAACATATTATTTCACTATTTGATCATTTCAACAAAACTATTATTTATTCTAGAAGACAGTAACAAAGCTGGGAGAGGTAATACAGCAGAGCAGGTAAAGTACTTGCTGTGTATGAATCTAACCTTTTCAATTCCTAGCACTACAAATCATTTCCTGAACCCTGCCAGGAATATTTCTGAGCCAGAGCTAGCTATGGCTCCAAAATCCAGTCCCCAACAAGAATATTCTAACATTTATTTTTGAATGTATATTTGATCCCATTTATTGCTTGGTGGTGGCTGACTGCATGGATCTTCAATATCAGGCTATAAGTCAGCATGATGTTCTTGATTATTTTGATGCACTAATGAGAAATGAATATGTACTTTTCCAATTAAAGAAGTGTTTAAGGAAAACCTTCAAACAGATGCATAATACCATGTAGAAAAGTACTTTGAACTTTTGCACAGTGAACCTCTGCTTGCCAGCCAATAGTTCAATTTTGGTAACAATCACCAGGATTTATAAAGCAGTAGTGTTTGTGCAACTATTTGTAAGTAGATGTCATTGAGTCCCAAATGCATATGGCAGTGATTTAAGCCTCAACTGTGATGAACAAAATCTGACTGTTCAGCCTCAGTTTACATTTTATCCTTTAGGAAGATAAGAAAAATGCAAAAATTTAAAGCTGGTAATGGTGATGGAATGCAAAGTTTTCATTAACCTTAAGCAACAGAATTAAGAATGAAAAAGCATCATCTATGTTAAATTGCCCAGTCATCTGAAAAGGACAAAGGTAACATGTACAAAATATTGGAAATATTATATAAGATTATGTATAAAAATACTTAAAGTGCAGTGATCTTTAAAAATACACCATGGTTTGGGGCATTCACACTTTTACCACTCCCAAAATTGAAAATCCATGCACCGAAAAAAAAAATGGCTAGTCCGGTCTTGGCTGATGCCGCTGCAGAATTTCCCCAAAGAGGGGTGGGAGAAGATTTCCCTCTGCAGGAACTACAGCAGCTGAGCACTCCCTACACCCTCCAAAAGAAACAGCTTAGCCCAGCAAATGAAATCAAGCAACATGAGCAGCTAAATTCTCTCAAGTTAAGTCAGACTACAGGGTTGTAACTCTGTACATTTTCCTTATGAAATAGTATTGAGACAAACCACCTTGCACCACCCTGCCACCAAAAAAAAAAAAAAAAAAAAAAAAAAAAGGTCAACCTAGTAGCTCAGCCCACTGCCTCCATCTTCCAGGGAGAAAAATATCTTGGTTTGTCCACCAAGCTCCAGAAAAAAAATAATGGTCACCGATACTTCTCAGGTAGTCCAATCCCTGGCTGATATTTCTGTGGCATTGTCAGAATGGAGGGGTAGAGGGATGGATTTCCCTTTCTGCATGAGCCACAGGAGCCCAATATCACCTCCTACACCCTCTGAAAGAAATGGCCCTGTTCCTTATCAAACTTCCAACCACCAAATTTGTTTAATATCCATAAATCCTAAACATCTCAACATCTTATAGCGCTGTCAGCCTAGTAGTATCACAGGAAATATGCTGGGAAAGTTACATAGTAATCTACCAAGCTCGGTGAGCCTAAACAGTAATACGAAAGGCTCAGTTGCACCCTGTAATCACTGACCTTTGTCATAAGGTGAAGAGATATAACAATAATTTCAAATAGACCTGTATTAATCTAAGTTTTGATCATTTTATTTGCCTTTGTTATATGAAATAAAATTGTGCTTGCATGGAGGCAGGTTTTAGTGGTGGGTGGAATATTTAGTTAGGACCCTGGTAAATGAAGATCATACTGCTGGTGGGATTGGTATTTGAATATTTAATGCCTAAAATGATTGTATTATGAACAACTTAGTAAATTATAGTGTTATAATAAAAATTAGAAAAAGTGGGACCAAAGTGATAGCACTGTAGTAGGGAGTTTGCCTTGCACGCGGCTGTTGATCCAGGACAAACCTATATTCAATCCCCAGCATCACGTATGGTTCCCCCAAGCCAGGAGCGATTTCTGAGCCCATACCAAGGAGTAGCCTCTGAGTGTCACTGGGTGTGGTCAAAAAACAAACAAAAAATTTAGAAAAAATGTTTAAAAAAAAAAGAAAATCTATGTATCTTTTGAGTTCCCCCAAAACAGTGCTGCTATAGTCTTGTTATTGGGAAGGCCTCTTACCAATAATATGAACAGTCCATCCACACAGATTTTGTACTAAGTATGTATTATGTACTCTATTTAATGATATAAGTATATATTATATACTCTATTTAATGATCAAGTAAGCTGAGTAAAGAAAGCATCAGTAAACTTTTCTATGATTGGCTATAATGTTCTTTTTCCTTGTCCTCCTTGATAGGAGAGATTAAAAAATATAAGTATAATCTATGAAGTCACACCCATATTCTTCAAAATTCATTTATTATTAGAGGTAATAAAGTGTGTTTTACTATCAGAGACAGGAACTCTCTTCCCACCTTGGTCCTTAAGTGTTGTTGAACTGGTATAATTTTTCTTGTACATTTAATTTTAGTAACACCTCATATAAAAAAGTACTTATGAATCTATAATACTTCCTTTTGGAACATAGCATGTTATATCTCCTCTCTTTTACCATATATTTTGATCCTCAAAGGAAATTAGTATTGAAGAAAAGAGTAATTTTGTTCATAATCAGATCAAGAATGATGGTCTATGGTTAATAAGATCCCAGTAAAAATATATAAATTCTGGGAAAATAAAATAAAGCATTAGAATTATCAATGACACTATTTTGTTATTGCAATAAATAGCTATATGAATTAATTTTGATACAATTTAACATAAAACAAAGATTATGTCAGTATAAAATACAAAAAAATATGACTTAAATAACTACAATGGTAAATAATATGCTTATTTTATTTTACTTTTTTGGTTTTTGGGTCACACCTGGCAGTGCTCAGGGGTTACTCCTGGCTCTTTACTCAGAAATCGCTCCTGGCAGGCTCAGGGGACCATATGGGATGCTGGGATTCGAACCATCGACCTTCTGCATGCAAGGTAAACGCTTTGCTATTTCCATGCTATCTCTCCAGCCCCAATATATGCTTATTTTTGTAACTGAATTTGTTATACATATTGAATATTCATTCATTTAACAAATATTAGTTAAACATAAAAAAAATCTCAATATATAGTACAGCAGGTCTTCCAGGATTTATCCATGAACACACAGCAATGAGTAAGCCCTGAGCACTGCTGGATGTGGGCCCTCAAAAAAAAAAAAAATCAAGAATTCTACTGAAAAGGCTAAAGTATCAGAAGTCAAGAACATTAAATATTTTTGTTTGTTATTTTGTTTAAGGGCTAAACCTAGTAGGTGCTCAGTGTTACTCCTGCTCTGCATGCAAGAATTGCTCTTGCTGGGTTCAGGGGACCATATATGATTCCAGGGATCCAACCCAGGTTGATCACATGCAAAACAAACATCCTATCAGCTCTACTGTTGCTCCAGCCCAGACATTTAAGATTTTAAATGAATTTAATTTTCTATGACTTCCATTCATCTTCTATTTTACAATTATTTGTAGTTTCTTACCTACTTCATGCTACACCAACATCCCAGGTGAGGTTTCCCTCAGCTGACATCACTGGTCCTATGCTAGAAGTGGAGGCAAAGGTCCTCCCTACCAGGTGGGTCCCAGCAACCTCCATACCTGACTTACATCATATCAAGAGTCCACATCACAACTACTTAATTGCAAATTACATGGTGAGAGAAGCTATTCTTCCTGTCATTTCGTAAGGACAGGCAGAGAAGACAGAACAGCCTCCAGCTTAATCTCTCAGTATCTTCCAGAGGAATTAGCTACAAAAACTCATTCCCAACACAGCAAGAATACTATAAAAATTAATGGGGACAAGATATAGAATCCACTAAGCTCAATGAAAAAAAAAGCGAAATCATCAAAGACATAAGCAACATTAGTAGATCCTCAATGTGACACTAAGAAGAGAATGTTCAGTGAGTTCAAAGAAATTATATAGCACAGGGAATCAGCAAAGCACAAGTATGAGCATCAAAATGAAAAAAAAAAAAAGAAAACTACTATGTTGTTGATTAAAATTATAAAATATAAGTATAAAGTTCACGTGTTGGGTGAGGCCATGGCTCCTCTAGACGCTTTGGCCAGGTCTAAAGGTTAGTAGCAGAGAAATAATTCACAAGCAAAGTTTCTTCGGAGTCAACTTTCTTTATTTCATAGCTCTGTGCACCATGTCCATTTCCTCACATATGTTTCCAGGCTTAGCTTTCTGTTATCTGCTTTCTTTTTCAAGCAGCTTCTCCTGCTGTTTCTTCTCTCTGCCTTTTGTTGCTCCTTCAAGATATCTGCTGCTTCTAAAGCCAGCACTTTTCTTTATCCTCTAGATCTCCACCCACCAGGAGCCCTGTAATTCGGGTGTGATTAACATCTCAAAAGAAGAGGTTAGGAAAACAGGAAGATGGAGCAGGGTTACACTATACAGTCAGATGTGACAGAAATGAAGATAATGATAGGTGAGACTTTTATTAAATTAATAGGATTTCTAAACAGCAGAATAGCAGCTGCTGAGCAAAAGATCAAGAAGCTCTGAGTTGAGGAGGACACCACTTAGAAATGGCAGAAGATGGGGAAATAGTCAGAAAGGAATTGAACAGTATGGGCTAGAATAATAGTACAGTGGGTATGGTGTTTGCATTGCACATGACCAAGCCCAGGTTCTATCCCTGGCATCTCATCTGGTCCCTGAGCCCACCAAAAGTGATTCCTGAGTGCAGAGCTAGGCATAATCCCTGACCACTGCAGAGTATAACCTAAAAAGGAAAAAAAGAAATAAACTATGGAATGAGTTCAAGAGGAACAATATAAGAATTATCAGAGTATTGAGTCTCTGAAGAACAGGAAGGCAACTGTGATAAAGAACAATCAAAGAAAAATCATTTTGGGGCTGGAGAGATAGCATGGAGGTAGTGAATTTGCCGTACATGCAGAAGGACAGTGGTTCAAATCCCGGCATCCCATATAGTCCCCCATGCCTGCCAGGGGCAATTTCTGAGCACAGAGCCAGGAGTAACCCCTGAGTGCTGCCAGGTGTGACCCAAAAACCAAAAAAAAAAAAAATCATTGTTAAAAATTTCCCCAGAGCTGAGAACCACAAGCATGAGACCAAGAGGCTCAAAGGAAAAATTTCAGTAAAAATAGACCCAATTAGAAAAACTCCAAAACGGAGCCGGGAGGTGGCGCAGGAGGTAAGGTGCCTGCTGCCTTGCCTAGGACGGACCATGGTTCGATCCCCTGGTTCCCATATGATCCCCTGTGCCTGCCAGGAGCGACTTCTGAGCGCATAGCCAGGAGTAACCCCTGAGCGTCACTGGGTGTGGCCCAAAAACCAAAAAAAAAAAAAAAAGAAAAACTCCAAAACACATTATACTCAAAATGACAATATTCAAAGATAGAGACAAAATATTGAGAGCAGAAAGATTAAAAAAAAACTTGCATACAAAGGAAAACAAACGCAATGAGAGGCCAGAGTGATAGCACGGCAGTAGGGTATTTACCTTGCATGTGGCCTGGGTTCAATTCCTGGCATCCCATAGTAATTTCTGAGTGCATAGCCAGTAGTAACCTCTGAGCATCATTGGGTGTGTCCCAAAACCAAAAATAAAACAACAACAAAAAAACCCAATGAACTAAACATCTTATCAAGAAAAATATATCCAGCTAGCTTATTATTCATATTTGATAGAAATATACAGAGCTTCATGGTCAGGCAATAGCTTAGAGAATTTACAGTCATGAAACCAGTTTTTCAAGATTAAAAACTCTTCTCTAAAGAGCAAGGCAGGAGGGGCCGGGCGGTGGCGCTGGAGGTAAGGTGCCTGCCTTACGGCGCTTGCCTTGGACGGACCGCGGTTCGATCCCCCGTGCCCCATATGGTCCCCCAGGCCAGGGGCGACTTCTGAGCGCATAGCCAGGAGTAACCCCTGAGTGTCACTGGGTGTGGCCCAAAAACCAA
>PVKC010035711.1:0-13402 GCA_004027635.1 Crocidura indochinensis | reverse complement strand
TAAGCATTAAAAATGATTATAGGGGCTGGACCGTGGTGCAAGTGATAGGGTGTTTCCCTTGCACATGCTAACTTAGGATGGACCGTGGTTTGATCCCCCATGTCACTTATGGTCCCCCAAGCTAGGAGAGATTTCTGAGTGCATAGCCAGGAGTAACAACTGAGCGTCACTGGGTGTGGCCCCCAAAAAGAAAAAAAAAGTGTTATATATCACTTTTTATTTTTTTAGTTTTTGAGTCACACCTGGTGATGTTCAGAGGTTACTCCTGGCTCTGCACTCAGAATTCACTCATGGTTTAGGGGAACATATGGGACACTGGGGATCAAACAGAGGTTCGTCTTGGGTCAGCCATGTGCAAGGCAAATGGTCTACCACTGTGCCATCACTCTGGCCCCTATATATCACTTTTTACTAACACTATATCTTGGTTTTTATTTAAAAGACATTAAATTTTTTTTTTTTTTTGGTTTTTGGGTCACACCCGGCAGTGCTCAGGGGTTACTCCTGGCTCCATGCTCAAAAATTGCTCCTGGCAGGCACAGGGGACCATATGGGGCACCGGGATTCGAACTGATGACCTTTTGCATGAAAGGCAAACGCCTTACCTCCATGCTATCTCCCGGGCCCCCCCAAAAAAGACATTAAATTTTAACACTCTAAGATTAAATTTATATTTAAATATCCCAAATAAATTTGAGTTTTTCTGTCACTTTTCTAAATATTTAAATAATAAGTATCTAAAAATTGGGGAAAATGTATTAAGACTCAACTTCTACCTTTTTCCTTTTAAGTCACTGCAGATATAAAAACTTCAATCATATGCTCTGGCCAACTGACCATCCAAGTATCAATGTCTATTTTAATCATCTAACTGTCCCCAAATAGATTACTTTAAAGCTGTTGCATGTTTCTATAACATCTTAATATAAGGTAGTGCTGTGATTCTTGTTGAGATTTAGAGCAGATAAAATTTAAGATTGTACTGCATTAATTTGTATTTCCAAGTTTTTTTTTTCATTTAACTGTTAACAGTGACCTCTACAGACCAACAATAAGAACAACAGAACACCCCTAGGCAGCCAAGGTTTAGTCAATGAAAAGCAGAGATATACATGTAATATTAAGTTTATTAAATGTTAGGTTTGAAGTGCTGGTTTACTTGAAGCTTAAATGTCCCCCAATTAACTGCTTCCATACACACTGTTAGTTCTAACTTAAAAAATAGAATCATAACAAAATCTGTATATTTATTTCAAGAGAAATAACCATTTTTGAAATTTATGAAATATTATAATGTTGATATTATTTATACAAAAGGTACTAAGAAAATAATAGTGCTTAGTGTTCTACTACATATGGCAAATTTTTAAAAGAGAAAATTACTTTTTTAAGAAGATATGAAAACTTAAAATATGTGTCTTACCTCAAAATATTGATAGTATTTTTTTTATATATTTATGAAGAACATTTTATGTCATGAGCATACAAGAGTAGTTCTGAAGTGTTCTTATTATAAGAAAAGTTTGAGGGGCCGGAGAGATTGCATGGAGGTAAGGCATTTGCCTTTCATGCAGAAAGACGGTGGTTCGAATTCTGGCATCCCATATGGTCCCCTGAGCGTGCCAGGAGTGATTTCTGAGTGTAGAGCCTGGAGTAACCCCTGAGCACTGCCAGGTGTGACCCCAAAAAAACAAAAAACAAAAACAAAACAAAACAAAAAAAACAAAGAGAAGCTTGAATATGTAAATAATTCAAATTTATCTTTGGCATAAACTATATTGAATTTTAGTTATTTAGAAATTATTTTATGTGAATAAAACTAGATAGTGTAATGTATCTAAAATTATTAAATTACATTGCAATTTTTTTCTGAGATGTGATAAGATGAGGTACAATCAGATGCTATGGCTGTAGATGCTGAACATTGTAATTTTATAATTCCATTCTCTAACTTATTTATCTAATATTATTGTTTTAAAATACTTCTCTAAAATGTACTATTATGTAATACTTATTTTCTTGCATTTTATATAATCATTTTATATAAGCACATGGTTAGAAATTATTCGTGGTTGAGTTTCAGTCATAGAATGTACACCATCCTTCATCAGTGCACATTTCCTTTTACCAATGACTCCAGTTTCCTTCCCACCAAACTTCCCCTTCCTGCCTCTAGGGTAGATATTTCACTTTTTACCTCTCTTAATGAGGTGGTACCATGCATATCACTTTATCCCCAGTTCTTGTCCAGAGTGATCAGTTCCAAATATCATTGTCATAGTGCATCATTCACTACACTAACTGCCTTCACCACACTTTGTGACAAACTTACTATCATGTGTGGAAATGGTCCTCCTGGTCCTTATCTCTTTTGTTTCTGAATATAATTCTATACTATCTTTTATTTTTCTTATATCCCACAAATGAATGAAATAAATATATGTCTGTCCCTTTCCATCTGACTTATTTCACTCATTCATTCAAGATTTTAATTCCCATATTTATTCTTTTATGAGCAAATTCCATTACTTCATTTTCCCTAAAAGCTGCATAGTATTCCATTATGCAGATATACCACTGTTTCTTTTGCCACTCATCTGTTCTTGGACACTTGGGTTGTTTCTAGATTCTGGCTATTGTAAACAATGATGCAATGAACATAGGAATGCAGAAGGCTTTTTGGCATGGTGTTCTGGGTTCCTAGGGTATTTCCCTTGGAGTGGTATTAGTGGGTTATATGGGGCTCAATTTCAAGTTATCTGAGGAATATTTCCATTGCTTACCATTGCTTATTTTCCCACCAGCAGTGAATGAGAGTCCTTCTTTTCCTGCATCCATGCCAGGATGAAAAGTGATTGCTAAGTGTAGATCCAGGAATAATCTCAGAGCACTGCCTACTGGTTGTTCTTTGTTATCTGTTCCAGTCTCTATGGTATAAAAGGGTATCTCATTGTGGTTATGATTTTCATCTCCCCGGTGATTAGTGATGTGAAGCATTTTTGCATGTGCATTTTGGTCATTTGTATTTCTTCTGTGTGGAAATGTCTGTTCTTTCTTCTCAATTTTGGATGAGGTTAGATATTTTTTCTTCTTCTTGCTAATTTCTACTAGTGCCTTGTATATCTTAGATATCAATCTAAGATATTTATGGATATTAGGTGAATGGTTTCTCCCATTCTGTGGATAATCTGTGTATTCTAGTTAGTTTTCTTTGAAATAAATAAGCTGCTTCATTTAATGTAGTCCATTTGTTTATCTTTGGTTTCATTTGCTAGTATAGTGTTTCATCTTTGAAAATTCCTTTAGTGTCAATGTCATAGAGTGTTCTAAGTTTTCCTCTATATACCATATGGTTTCAGGCTTGCTATCAAGATCTTTAATCTATTCTGATTTTATGTTTGCACATGTTGCTAAATAGAGGTCTAAATTCACTTTTTTGCAAGTAGTTGACCAGTTTTCTCTACACCACTTGTTGCAGAGGCTTTTCTTGCTCCACTTTGTATTTCTTGCCGTTTTATCAGAGATTAACTGATTATTTACTGGGATCCATCTCAGAATATTTGAGTCTATTCCAATGATCTGAGAGTCTGTCTTTATGCCAACACAATGCTGTTTGTTGGTTGGATTTTTTTGTTTGCTTGTTTTTGGTCCACACCAGGCAGTGCTCAGAAATTATTCCTGGATCTACACCGAGAAACCATTCTTCACAGGCTCAGGGGACCATCAGGATGTTGGGGATCAAATCCAGGTTGGCAGTGTGCAAGGCAAATGCCATTCCCACTCTCCTATTGCTCTGGCACCCTATGATGATTTCAATAACTGCTTATTTATAAATTTGGATAAAGTGATGTATCCCATCTTCATTTTCTTAAAGATTGCTTTATCAATTCGCATATGTTTATTGTTCCAAATAACTTTCACAACTATCATGGGTATTCTTAGAGGAATTGCATTAAATTTGTACAATACTTTGGAAAATATTACCATTTTAATAATTTTAATCCTCCCAGTCCCTGAGCAGGATATGCACCTTTATTTCCTTGAGTCCTCTTTTATTTCTGAATAAGACTTTTGTAGTTTTCTTTAGATCGGTCTTTCACCTCTTTAGTAGATGCCAAAGTACTTGATTTTATGAGGCACAATGGTAAAAGTGATTGTAGTTTAATAGAGATTAATATCTCTTTCTTCCCTTCCATTATTTGTTCATAGAAAAGCCATGGAGTTTTGAGTATTAATTTTGTAACCTGCCATTTTACTATAGATATTATTTCTAGAATAGAAATGATATTTGATAAAGTCTTCAGTAATTTCTAAGTGTAGCATCATATCATCTGCAAATAATGAGTGCTTGAATTCTTTCTTTCTTATCTGAATGCCCTTGATATCTTTATCTTACCTGATTGCTATGGCACATACATCAAGTACTATATTTAATAAAAGTGGCAAGAGGGGTTAAACCTTGTCTCATACCAGATCTTAAATAAAAAAGGGCTTTTATCTATGTTTTTATTTAGAATACTGCTTTCCCTAGGCTTGTAGTAAACAGCTTGACAATATTAAGAAAATTTCTCAACTCCCATCTTGTTCAGATATTTTTTTATTAACAATAGGTACTGGGGGCCAGAGTGGTGGTGCAAGTGATAGGGCATTTGTCTTGCATATGGCTATCCTAGGACAGACCGCAGTTCGATCTCCCAGCATCCCATTTGGTTCCCAACCCAGGGGCGATTTCTGAGCACATAGCCAGGAGTAACCCCTGAGTGCCCACCGGGTGTGGCCCAAAATCCAAAAAAAAAAAAAGAAAGAAAGAAAGAAAAAAAGAATAGGTGCTGGACTTTGTCAAGTGCTTTATCTGCATCTATTGATATGGTCGTATAATTTATTTTGATATGGTATGTTATATTGATTGACTTATATTAAACCATCTGTGTATTCCTGGAATGAATCTATTGGATCCTATTTGCTAGTATTTTGCTGACATTTTGCATCCGTATTCATGAGGAATACAAATGACCTATTATTTTCTCTTTTGTGGCATCTCTGTTTGCTTTTTGTAGCACAGTGCTGTTAGCTTCCTAGAAATGATTTGGGAGTGTTTCTTTTTCTTCAATTTCCTGAAAGAGCCTGAAAAGGATTAGCAGAATGTTTTCTTTAAAGGTTTAAAAGAATTAACTACTTAAACCATCTGGGTCTGGGCTTTGGTTTTTGGGAAACCTTTAGATTACAATTTCAATTTCCTCGATCTTGATAGGTCTGTTCAGATATACCAGGATATTGAGGCCGGAGCGGTGACACAGTGGTAGGGCATTTGCCTTGCATGTGGCTGACCCAGGACGGACCTCGATCCCAGAGCATTCCCATATGGTCTCCTTAAGCGGGAGCGATATTTGAATGCGTTGCCAGGAGTGAACCCTGGGCGTGGCTCACTAGGAATGGCCCAAAAACAAAAACAAAAATAAACAAACAAAAATATTCCAGGATATTTTGGTAAAAACGTGGGTGGTTATAGGAGTCCAAGAATTTATTCATTTTCTTTTACTCTTTTATTTTGTGGCATAAAGTTTCTCAAAGTAACTCTGATTACCTTTGAATTGTTGGTGTGTCTGTTATGAGATTCATTTTTTTCTTTCCTGATTCAGCTTATTATGCTTCTTTTTCTTTGTGAGTCTTGTTAATGTGTTAATGGTTTATCAATTTTGTTTATTTTTCAAAGTACCAACTCTTTCTTTCATTGATCTTTTGTATTTTTTTTTTTTTTTGGTTTCCAGTTCTTTGATTTCTGTTCCAGGTTTTATTATTTTCTTTCACTTCCTTCTTTTTGTTCATTTTATAGTTATTTTCTGATTTTTTGTTGGACTATCAAGTTATTAATGCAGGCTTTTATTTCTTTCTGATAAATTATTGCAAAACTATAAATTTTCCTCTTTAATACCTTTTTTGCTGCATCTCACAAATTCTGACAGTGTTTTCATTCTCATTTAAGGCAATTTTTATTTCCATTTTGATTTAATCTTTGACTGTAGTTAGCTGCTTAATATCCAGGTGTTAAAATTTTTTTTCTGTATGTTTGTAATTCACTTATGTTTCCTTTCCCCAAGGCCAAATGCTAAACTTACCTGGATGGTCAGACACTCCCACAGCTGGGAGGGGTCTGTGGTTATAATTAAATTTGTCTGGGGGAAGGGTGAGAGAGAGCCTCAGCAAGGAAAACATTGCAGAGAGACAGACATCAGAGACAGCCTGGATGAAGAGAAGCAAGAAAGAGGCTGCTTAGCTTAGAATCCATGTGAGATATGCACATGGCAGTTAGGGATTTGTAAATAAAGATGGATGTCTCCTGAAACTTCATCTGACTGCTGTGGGTCATTTTCTCACCATTACCCTGATACCTATAGAGTTGCCAGACCTTAGGTGTTGCAGGCGCCAGGCTGGACCGAGAAAGTCCAGGTATATAGGACTATATAATTAATAATTAATACAACACATTTTTATTTTCAGTGCATGATGGTCTCTGAAAATACAATTGATACAATTTCTATTCAGAGATAGAAATCTAAACAGAGATATGTTTTGAGCCCAGCATGTAATCTATCTTGTAGAACGATCCATAAAATTAAAGAATGTGTATCCACTCACTTAGGATAAAAAGTTATAAATAGATATACACACATATATATATGTGCGTGTGACTTATTATGTATGTGACTATACACATATATACATATATAAATATAGATATATAAAACCCCTCTCTTTCACCTCTTCCTTCAAATCCAGTAAATCTTTGTGAATTTTTAGCTAGTTTAATCTATCAAGTAGTGACAGGGTGGTATTCAGTCTCCCAATACTTTTGTGTTTCCATTGATGTATTTCTACAAGTTTAGTGACAGTTGCTTTAAATATTTTGTAGGCCCTTCATTGGGTTAATATGTTTAAAAAATATACTTTCTTCCTAATGTACACTGTACACTTCCTTGATTATTAAGAAATGCCTATCTATTTCTCTTACAACCTCTTTAAGCTTCCTGTCTGTGTTATTTGATATAAGTATGACCAATCCAGCCTTTGAATGCAATTGTTTGCTTGAAGAATTTTCCTCCAACTTTTTACTTTGAGTCTGTGTTTCTTCAAACAATTCTGATGTGTTTTTGTTTTTGTTTTTGTTTTATTTTTGGGCCGCACTCGGTGACACTCAGGGGTTATTCCTGGCTATTTGCTCAGAAGTCGCTCCTGGCAGGCATGGGGGACCATATGGGGAACCGGGGGATCGAACCGCGGTCCATCCTAGGTTAGTGCAGACAAGGCAGGCACCTTACCTCCAGCACCACCGCCTGGCCCCTGATGTGTTTCTTAAAGGCAGATTTTTTTTTTGTCATGCTATATCCTAATTTTTAGTCCATTAACATTGAGAGTTATTACTGTCATGGAAGTTGTGTCATCTTTTTTGTAGAAGTGTATTTGGTCAATCTGCCTTGCCTTAAAGTAGACACTTCAGTTCTTCCTTTGAAGTTGGTTTTGAGTTTGCAAAGTGTGGGTGTCTCTGTCCTGCAGGGACACCACAAAAAATTGGTTACTTTCTCGGACGGAGTGTGGGTTCAAAACTAAAAGACATAGAACACACAAGACACACAGAAAAAGAAAATGGGAAACCAGTAAGAACCAGCTAACTTCCATTTATTGAAAAAAGGGCAGATCATTGTATATCATACATGGCGGGAAAGCAAACAGATTGCAGAGTAAGCACTTTGAGCACCTTTGAGCCTTTGGTTACACAGATAACAATTTAAGATTTTCCCCAAGACTCCACTTGTCTAGCTACATCATTAACAATGGTCCCCTAACAAACACCCCCTAGCACCTGGTTACATAGATAACAAAAATTGCTTCTCCCAACCCATGGTATGTGTCTAAAATATGTCCTGTCAAGTAAACATGCTTTCTCCCAAGGTTACTAGCATCACTGTTCCCTTTGGTTTATCACAAAGCCTCACTTATTGATGTGAAACATAACCTTTTAGATTGACCTTAGTATAGGTAGGCTGCCTTCTTGTTCAGGCATCTTGAGAGATTACTAGAGACTGGTAGGCCTCAGCTCCCCACATCAAAGTTTCTGAGCTGTTTTTATCCATGAAGCTTTGTATCCTTCCTTCAAACCTGACTGAAAGTCTCGCTGGATAAAATATACTTGGTAAAGTATTCGTATCATACAATTTTTTTTGGGGGGGGGGTTGGGCCACACCCGGTGACGTTCAGGGATTACTCCTGGCTATGCGCTCAGAAGTCGCTCCTGGCTTGGGGGACCATATGGGAAACTGGGGGATCGAACCACAGTCTGCCCTAGGCTAGTGCAGGCAAGGCAGGCACCTTACCTCCAGCGCCACAATTTTACACGGCCCCGACAATTTTTTTTATTATATCTCACCACTGCCTTCTGACCTGCTGGGTTGCTTATGAAAATTCTGCTGTAAATCTTAAGTTTGCTTCTTTGTATGTAATTTCTCTTTTTGTTCTTGCTGTTTTCAGTATTCTATATCTATGGTTTTCAACAATGTTATGAGATGTCCTTTGGGGTGCTTTTTATGAATCTCTTTTAGCTGGTACTCTATGGGCATCTGGGATATGGTACATTCTTCAGTTCTGTCAATTTCTCAGTGTTGACAGATATTGAGTTGTCTATAACTTTTGCTTTTTTATTAGGGTTTTATTCCAGGTCCTCTGGGACTCCAAAGATTCTTATGTTATTGCTGCCAAATTTATCACAAAGGTCTATTGTTGTCTGTTCACTTTTTTTGAGGATACTTTTAAATCTTCTATTCATTTATTTCATCTCTTTCAATTTCTTCTGTTGGACAGAAGTGTTATGCAGCTCATCTTCCAACTCAATGATTCTGTCCTTGGTAGTTGCTACTCCGATGGTGAAGCTTTCCAATGAGTTTTTCATTTCTACTATCAGATTTTCCAGAAATATCAAACAGATATTTCTTTTTGAAGTTTTCTTATTTCTATTCTCATCTCCTCTTGAGTCTTATGGGCTGTCCATTGCACAATTTCTTTAAATTTTTTGAACTGCTGTAACATTTTATCTCTAAAGTCCTGATTAGAAAGGTTTTATAAGTGGCTGTTATTAGTTGAGTCTTCAGAACAGGCATCTCAGTCTTAAGGTATGGTAGGGTTCTGCATTATTTTCCCATTGTGACCTTTATAGTGTGGTGCTGTTTTCTTTAGTGTGTTGCGGGATTCCTTGATTAGAATGCACAATCACAGAGCAAAATGAAACAACTGCACTCTTGCTTGATTTCACTCGCCTCAATTCAGTTCAAAATGGCACTTTATTAGTACAAATGTCACCCAGGGCCTGACACTGCTCCTGCTGCTACTGACAATAGTCCTGTTTTTATTTTACATTTTTATACTGGCCACACTTTTGTCTGGGCTCACTCACCTCAGTTCAGTTCCAAATGGCCTATTTACTTATTTTTATTATTTATAGTCCTTCATTTAAGGTGAGTGAGGTTGTAGAGAGTACAGACAGAAAAATAAAAAGTTGAACAACACTGAATTAGTATAAAATAAGAATTATCGGGCTTGACAAGAATGTGCAGGGAATAGGGTACATGCCTAGCATCTGCCCAAGCCATGTACAATCACCCACACAATATGAAATCCACGAACACTGCTAGGTATAGTCTTGTATATTATAGAGTACCGCTAGGGAAGCCCTGGTGATGTGGTGACCATTTCCTTAGGACACAGTACTCAGCAGCTTAGTACTGTTGAATTTGAATAATTAGAAGAGGCCCCAAAGATCCTCTGAAAACTTATTGGGATCTTTCCCCTTCCAAAGAATATATGATTAGTAACTAAAAATGAATGATGAAATGGATGTAGAAGTTATATACATATTAAATAAAATGAAACTATTAAAATTTATGTTAATGACAAAATTTGAAAAAATCTTGAAAGCATTCATGTTTATGATATTTTAGGAGTTATAGTCACTTTGTACATGAAAAATGCAAACATTAACACTGTTGCCATGTAATCACAATTAAAACTGAATTTAATTTAATAGTGATTCATCTTCCAATTTCCCCATTGTAACAGCCATAATTTTACTAGCCATAACATATAAAAATCACCATTATATGGTTGTGTATGAAATACACTCGATAAAATATTTGGAGTGACAGAATAACATTTTGACTTTAGTGAATTTTTATTTTTATATATATTTTAGTTTTTAGAGCAGAGGCATATTCAATTATATATTGTTTTATATGTGTGCTTTACATATATATTGTTTTGTTTTGTTTTTATTTTGTTTTAGTTCATACCCAGCAGCAGTCAGGGTTTACTTCTGGCTCTGCGTTCAAAAATCACTCCTGGCAGGCTCCGGGGACAATATGAGATGCTGGGAATCTAAACTCCATCTATCCTGGGTCAGCTGTATGCAAGGCAAACACCCCACCATTGTGCTATCTCTCCAGCCTCTCCAATTACATTTAGTGTTGACTACTTCACAGGGTCAGTGGTCTAAGGATAAAACTGCATATAAGGCAATTAACCCAATTTCTATATTTTTTCTATACCTTCAGTTTTTAAATTAACCAATTTCTCCTTAATTCATTAGGATGGCTATTATTTTTTAAATATCTAGCTTTTGAATAGTTAATAATTTTGTAAAAAATTATAAACCTATATTTATACTGCAAAATAGTGCAGTATAATAGAAAACAAAACAGCAATAATTCAAAAAACTTTTTAAAAGGATTAGCATATTTTATTCCCATTGTAATTTGAGGCCTTTAAATAACAAATCAAAATCAGTATTTCAGGGGCCAAAGAGATAGCATGGAGGTAAGGCATTTATTTGCCTTCCATGCAGCAGGTCATTGGTTCGAATCCCGGCATCCCATGTGGTCTCCCGAGCATGCCAGGAGTGATTTCTGAGTGTGGAGCCAGGAGTAACCCCTGAGTGCTATTGGGCATGACCCAAAAACAAAACAAAAAAAATTAGTATTTCAAAGAGATATTTGAACAACCATGTTCATCTCTGAAATATTCACAATGGTTAAAATGCAGAATCAATATCTAAAAACAAATGATTAAAAAGCTACATTCATTAAGATTTTTATCTTAGAAAACCATCAACCTATGTGTTAGACTCATTAACTATTCCTAGCCCTAAAATGCTTATGACATTTTTAGGAGTTAGAGTAACTTAGTACACGAAAAATGCAAACATTAATACTCTTGCAATGTTATCTCAATTATAACTGAATTTAATTTAAAAATCATTCATCTTCCAGTTTTCCCATTGTAATGGTCATAATTTTACTAGCCATGGCATCAAAAAATAAAAACTTTTTTTTAGTTTTTGGGCCATACCCGGCGGTGCTCAGGGATTACTCCTGACTGTCTGCTCAGAAATAGCTCCTGGCAGGCACTGGGGACCATATGGGGCACCAGGATTCGAACCAACCACCTTTGGTCCTGGATCGGCTGCTTGCAAGGCAAATGTCCCTGTGCTATCTCTCCGGGCCCAAACATTTTTATTTTTAATAAAATAATAAAAATTTATTTAGTAAATGTTTAATAATATTGCAGATATCTTATCAAATGCTTAGTTTGGCGTAAATAATACTTAAAATGTGTAATGTGAACAATATAACTTTGTTGTAACCTGAGATTTGTTGCCATCAAGACATTTTAAAATACTCTGATTGTATATATTTTTGATTCAGAATACTAAATATAATATACTAAAGATAAAGAGATCAATAAAAAAGTTTTAAACAAAAAAAGTACAGCATATTAGGATAAATTCAGTGAGAAAGTCTAATTCAAATATATTTAAAAGAAAATGTACCTTAAATATATTTAAAAGAAAATGTATCTTAGGGAGAGTAAAGTGGGTGGGGTGGGGAGGAGGGAGATTTGGGACATTGGTGATGGGAATATTGCACTGGTGAAAGGGGGTGTTCTTGACAAGACTGAAACCCAACTACAATCATATTTGTAATCAAGGTGCTTAAATAAAGATATTGTTTAAAAATGAATTTTTATTAGCCAGTGGGTAAAGCCAAAGGACATGTAGTAAGCTATGTGCCTCTAAATTACTGTTTAGAGTAACTGTTATATTATTATATTCATTCACCTCTGAGTTTTCCAGTCTCCTAACTGAAATAAAAAGTATAATTGATAAAAAAAAAAAAAAGAAGGTATTTTCAAAGAGGTCAAAGGCCGGAAGGTCAGGACTGGGGTGGGTGGGTGGGCACCTCGATGGATGCTGCCGATTGGTGCAACTCTCCTTCTATCAAATTCGACTTGGCCAATCAGAAGACCAAACCAAGTCACGTCTGTCTAGTAGACCAGTGTGTCATCAAAGGGCGATTGGTAGACAAGGTGGCAGTTGCTCGCTGGAGGCTACGACAGGGTAGGCGTCCTGCAGGCCTTGGCCTGTTCCCAGTTGCTCTATCCCACTGTGGCCCCACTAGAAGCATGTCTGGGCTCTTTGTGTTCCAGTCCTTGTTGATGTCCTGTGTTTGGGGGAATGAGTTTAGTATTTTAAGATCCCCAGAATATGTTGTTTTTCGTGCTGGAAATTGGCCTCTACCAGGAGAGAAGATTCCAGATGTGGTGGCATTGTCCATGGGCTTCTCTGTGAAAGAAAACCTGTCTTGGCCTGGTCTGGCCGTGGGCAACCTGTTCCATCGTCCCCAGGCCACTGTCATGGTGATGGTGAAAGGAGTGGACAGACACACCCTACTGCTCCCCAAAACTGTCCTTTCATACCCTTTGGAGAATGCAGTTCCTTTCAGCCTTGACAGTGTTGCAAATGCTATCCATTCCTTATTTTCTGAAGCAAATCCGGTGGTCTTGCAGTTGGCTCCCAGCGAGGAAAGAGTGTCTATGGTGGGGAAGGCCAAGACAGTGTTTGAAGACCTTTCGGTCACCTTGGGACAGCTCCACAGTCGCCTATTTCAAGAAGACTCCATTCTCCATTCCCTTCCCCTCAATTCTCTGAGTAGAGACCATGGAGTGGATTTGCTCTTTCTTTCGGAGCTGCAAGTGCTGCATGATATTTCCAGTTTGTTGTCGCAACATAAGCATCTAGCCAAGGATCATTTTCCCGATTTATATTCACTGGAGCTGACAGGCTTGGATGAAATTGGGAAGCATTATGGAGAAGAATCTCCACAATTCCAAGATGCACCCAAGATCCTGGCTGATGCTCTGCAAAAATTTGCAGATGACATGTACAGACTTTATGATGGCAACGCAGTAGTGGAATTAGTGACTGTCAGAGCTTTCGACATGTCCCTTGGGAGGAAGGCGAGGGCCACTCATCTCAGGGATGAGAATGATGACGTTCCTTACAACCTTGCGTATAAGTATAGCA